>LGRX02006024.1:0-29303 GCA_001247695.2 Cymbomonas tetramitiformis
TCCCTCCCCCCCCGTTCCCGGCTCCCCGCGGGCCTTCGGGCCGCAATTTCCCTCCCTTCCCCCTTTCTCCCGGCTCCCCACGGGCCTTCGGCCCACCGAATTTCCCTCCTCCCTCACCCTTTATCCCAACTCCCCATGGGCCTTCGGCCCACCATCTGTCAGCGTCTGCAAAAATAGAGACAAAGCCAACCAAAGAAATTTCTGAAAGTGGTAAAAAAATTAAGGTTTTTTTAACCAAAATTCCGAAAATTTTCGAAACCCCCAAAAGGCATGAAATTCATAAAAAAAGAAACATAAAAAATCGTTGGGGTTCATGGATGAACCCCAAAAAATACATTTCATGAAATCAGGCGTAAAAGGTATCATTTTGCCATCGATTCTCGGAAATCTTTTTTAAGCTCAAATATGCGGCAAATATTGTACAAGTTTAATTTAAAATTTATGTTTTCCTAGTACAAAAATCCCCAAAAATCTTCCTTAATTCAGGCTGAAAAAGATGATTTTTTTAGTGAAAATCAGGAATATTTCTTAAACCCTAAAACAACCGGAAAATTAAATAAAATTACATTCAACTCGGGAAAATCTTAAACCCTAGATTCGGGCAAATTTTCAATTTTTTCAGGGCCTCCCATTGTAAAACTCCCCAACTCCCAAAACTCCCAAACTCCCCAAATGTGTAGAATGTATATATATCATCAGAAAGTACATTTACTGCCATGGGTTTAAATCAGTAAAACCCAGAAATGTGATCAACTTCAAATGTTGATATACAGCATAATTCACTTTTATGCCATGAAATTTGTCATGTGCAAAGGTAAAGTGATTTGCAGTGCTTCTGTACTTTGTATTCCACACACACACACACACAGATATGTACATATATGTATATATATATGTAGCCAAAAACGGCCAAAATGGGTGAACTCCGTTTGCGATAGATTTGAAAATGGAAAATCGAACCCTATTTTATTTGATAATATGATTTTATACCTATTGAGGTATGAGAAAATCATAATGACACATGTCATATCTCGTGTAACACCCTAGATAATAGGTGTGGAATATGTGGGGGTTACATATTGGCTGTAACACTAAATCGGTCAAAATGCTGTACGTGAAATACATTTTGAAATTTTCGGATTGATTTTTTTTTTGCTAAAATGAATATTTAGCTATCAAATAACAATCCCTGATTTATGCAGCATGTGTAACACCCTGTAACACCCTAAAAATTGAATGTGTGTGTCAGGGGTGTAACATACCTCCTGAAAACCACTTAACATTCAGTATGGTATTAAATGCAGTTTTGCTTAAAAATGGTTGCAAAATATTTATACTGCTTTATTTTTACCTATTTTAGGGTTACTGATACCATGTAACACCCTAATCACATTATTGGGTATATGGGCCACTGTAACCTAACATGCCCTAAAATGCCACTATATATTCGAAAAACTTCGTGTTTGGCATTAACATATCATGCTGTATTCGACACAGACATTCTGATTATATATCGGGCAACAACCCTAAAACTGTAACAGATGCTTTCTATATGGAATGCATGCTATTTATGAGGTACAGGCAATTGACAACTGCCTTATATCACACACTTCCTTGAGGGGGGAAGAAGGTGGATATATATATATATATACCTACCTCATTCTTATGTACGAATGTACTACATGTATGTAAACATACAGATATACCATATATAACATATAAATCACACACACTCAGTTAGTCGATTAGCTGAAGGTATTTTTGTGCTGTGTTTTGTTTTTAGATGGTTACAATCGAAGAGGAAGAACCAGAGATTCCTGATATCAACCCAGATCCATCGACATGGTTTTTCGACATTCTTGGTTCATATGATGCATACAGCCGGTTTAAAGTCCCGAAATGGATCGCTGGTTATGCCGACACACAAACCAGATATGACCAGATAGGCTACTGTGACAACATCAGTCGTATGAAGCCAGATATGAGCCGATTTAGGGATCCTGCCAATGAGCCTAAGGAACCAGAAAACGAGTACACAGAAGATAATCCTCCGATGGTTTTTACAGATCCAGATTCAGATTCAGTCCCAGCACCAGCTCCACCTAGTTTGGTCCCAAAGGTGAAAATGACACCACCTAGGGAATTCAAATCAGGACAGGACGCAGAAGTCTGGTTGGACACGGTGGACAGATATTTCCAGTTCACCTATCCTGGAGTCAAGGACAAGGATTTGATTACAGTGTTTCTGACTCTTATTCAGAATAACGACAGGCACTATTTTCAGGTCTTGGCACAACAGCCACATGCATGCCACCTATGAGATGGTCAGACAGACATTCCTCAGACAATTTGGTAATCCTCACAAGAGATCAGTAGCCAAGAAACACCTTATGGCACTGACTCAAGGAACCCAAACCTTTGCAGATTATTTGCGCACATTTACATCACGGGCTTCTCTAGCAGCAGTTGATTTGAATGATGTGCTAATAAAGGACAGATTCGTCACCAGTATGGATCCAGATCTCCGCAGACAGTTCCAACTCAGATTCCTGACAGAAGAGCAAAGGAACAATCTGTCGTGGCAAGAAACCACACAGATATTGCTTGATTTGAATTATGTCATTCACTCAAAGCAATCAGAAACCCTACACTATCGGGGTCAGAAGGAGCAGTCATCCGGAGGTCCAGCCAAGAAGGACAAAGACAAAGGACGTGGCCAGAAGCCATATGACAGATCCAACAGAAATCGGAATCAGAATCAGAGTGGCAGCCAGAACTCCAATCAGAATCGGAACAAGGGAAAAGGTGGAAAAGGCAAGGGCAAAGGAAAAGGAAAATCACAGAATCCTCAGACTTGCAATCGTTGTGGTCGTGTAGGTCACATCGAAAAGGATTGTTATTCCACCAAGACCCCAGATGGAAAGGAGATCAAGGGTAAGCCACCAGCTCAGAGTCCTTTCCAGAATCGGAGACAGCAGCAGCAGAATCAGGGTGCCAAGGATGGGTCCGGCAAACTCATCAATACGATCAACACCTTGGTTAAGGAACTGAAGAGTCAGCACAGCATCAATGCAGCAGTTGCAACTCCAGCTCCAGTTCCATCTTCAGCTCCAGCTCCTCAGGGAAACTCTCAGGGTACTGCACAAGTACCGGTGTTGAGAGTACCCCGAGGGTAGATCAGCCTGAAGATGCCACTGAAGCAAGTGGCCGGGTTGAGAGTATCTCAGAAGAAGTGCTTTCCAGTCTGACATTGCAGTTTCAGCAGATGGACACTCCCTCAGAGCACATCGCACAGATGCAGTCTCAAACAGCACAGCTGAAATCACAGAAGAAGCTGTTGTTGTACAACAAAGGGAAAGTATATGGACAGAGTACTCACATTTTGGTAGATCCAGGAGCCACATCGTCTTTCATTGACAGACAGTTCGCTGCTCAGCTTGGTATAGCACCCACAGACTCTTCATCGTTTTCAGTGGGATTGGCTGGAGGAAGCCAACTACCATGCACATCCTATCTTCCCAAAGCTACATTTACGCTGGGCAAGTATAAGGATACAGAAGATTTCTACATCATTGACATGAAACCATTCACTGTCATTCTGGGTCAAGATTAGTTGGAGAGGAGAAATCCCCACATTGACTTTCAGACCAAAAATCTGACGATCACTAGGAAGCATTCATCAGGCTCCAGTATTCGCACAGTATTGTCCAGAGTTGAGCAGACTCCAGACTCAGATGACCTTCCTGAAATGGAATTGGTCAGCGCCACCACCATGAGAAAGCACCTTCGTCGTATTCGATCCAGTGGTTCGGCTGAAGAAGCCGTAGCTTATCTCTTCTTTCTCTCAGAGGTCGACGGTGAACTAATCTTTATAGCATCAGACACAGACACCACTATGGAAGACCCCGAGGTCACACCAGCACGTGATCAGATGAGAGAAGACTTTTCAGACATATTCCAGGAGGATCTTCCAGCTGGTCATAGGCCAGAACGGTTTGAAGGTGGTTATCATCGAATCAACATTGAACCTGGGCACAAACCACCATCGCAGCCAGTACGTACCATCCCAGTACCCATGATGGAAGAACTCAAACGACAGGTCATCAAATATGTCGACTTGGGTATCCTTCGTCCGTCATCATCTCCATATGGATGTCCTATCATTTTCGCTCCTAAGCCAGGTGGGAAGTGGAGGATGTGCTGTCGTGATTATCGAGCCCTTAATAACATCACAATTAAGGACACGTATATATTGCCACCTCACGACACCCTTCTTGAACAGCTAAAAGGCGCACGATGGTTTAGCAGATTTGACTTCAATCAGTTTTCCCATCAGATCCCTATACATCCAGACGACATTCACAAAACAGCTATTCGCACCAGATACGGTTCCTATGAGTGGACAGTCATGCCTTTCGGATTGACCAATGCTCCTGCAACAGCTCTACGTGTAGGAAATCGGGCATTCTTCGACTTCATCGATCGGTTCCTTGTCATTTTCATGGACGATACCATCGTATACAGTCCGGATTTTGACAGCCACGTGAGTCATGTCCGACAGTTTCTCCAGCGTTGCAGAGAACACCAGTTCTTCATCAGGCCTTCCAAGGTGGAGTTGTTCGTCAGATCCATAGACTTCATCGGACATCACATCTCTGAAGCAGGCTTGTCCATCATCGAAGACAGAATCCGAGCAGTTATGGCAATTCAGCCTCCAGTGTCTTATGGTCCTACCGTTGGAAAACAGCCTCTACGCCGTATGGCTAAAGATGGCAAGTCATCCCTTCGGTCATTCTTGGGCATGGTCGGTCAATTCAGGAGATTCATACCAAAGTTCTCCAAAGTTGCCGAGCCGCTCAATCGTCTCCTTAAAGATAATGCAGAGTTTGTCTGGGAATCTGAGCAGCAGCAGGCATTTGATAACCTCAAAAGTGCCATCTGTAACGCTCCAGTACTACAGCTTCCAGATCAGAAACTGCCATCTATTATGGAGGTCGATGGATCAGGCACACACGTTGGTCAAGTGATACTCCAGGATCAAGGAAAAGGTATGAAGCCATGTGGCTATCACAGCGTCACTCTATCCGATACACAAAGACGTTGGCCTATTCCTGAGATCGAGCTATTTGCCATTGTGGAGGGCTTCCGATTCTTTCGCCACATCTTGTTGGGAGCTCCTGAGACCATTGTACGCTCAGATCATCAGCCACTGGTTTATTTCCAGACCAAATCCACACTGAGCCCCAAACAGGCACGGTGGTTGGATGAGCTCTCCGAGTACAACTTCCGTATAGAGCATATTGCTGGCGATAAGAATAAGGTCGCAGATGCACTCACTCGTATCTCTGCACTTTTTGAACTCACTGATTGTCTTCAGCACATGGACATCAGCGAAGTCATGCCATCTGCAGATCCTACATTCATTGCTCTTATATCTTCTTCATCAGCTCATCAGCTACACGACATCATTATATCCGAATATGATCGTGATACATTTGCACAGACTATTTTGGCTAAACTGACATCATCGACTTCATCACAGTCAGTCAGCAGCTACAGCTTCGAGCTCATTCAGGGGTTGATCTATCGTAAGACCATATATGGCAGACAGCTGTACATTCCACCAACAGCTAAAGTCCCCACAGATGACGGTGAGATCACACAGCTTCGCCACATTCTCCTTCATGAGTGCCACTCAGCCACTATTTCTGGTCATGTAGGCAAAAATCGCATGCTTCATCTTCTGCGTAGCCGGTATTATTGGCCAGGAATGACAACGGCAGCCATCAAGTACATTCGGGAGTGCCCCGTTTGTCAGCGCCAGAAAACGAGGCGACACAAGCCTTATGGTCAGGCACATATACGATATTCCGTGCCTAAGACAAAATGGCTAGATGTATCTCTTGATTGGATCACTGACCTGCCTATCACCACTAATGGGCACGACAGTATATTTGTGGTGATGTGCAAATTTTCTCATCGATGTCATCTCATTCCCTTCAGCATGACCTGGACAGCTCAGCATACTGCTTCTATCTATATGCAGCATATCTTCAAGCTCCATGGTCTTCCGAGGAACATCATCTCAGATCGAGACCCCAGATTCACCTCTACATTCTGGCAGACACTGTGGAAATCTACTGGTACAGGATTGTCTATGACGTCCTCACACCATCCACAGTCGAATGCTGCCAATGAGAGGAGCCATGCCTTCATCGAGGATATCCTCAGGTACCTTTCAAATTGTTGATTCATGATTTGATTTCACCATCCTCTGGTTTATAAACTGATTAGATGGTATTTTTTCATTCACAGGTGTTGTTGCAATGATACTTCAGCCAATTCGTGGGAGGACAAGTTGCCTCTGGTGGAGTTTGCAATTAACAACACAGTTTCTGCATCAACTGGTTATTCACCGTTTTATCTCGACTCGATGGCGCAACCACTTTCGCCTCATGACCTGGTAATCACTATTCCGCCAGAAGCTCCTGTTCCAATACAAAGAGCTATTCGAGATCATTTTGACCAGTACTCGGCTGTACATGCCAACGCGGTAGACAACATTTTCCGAGCAGCAGAAATTAGCCAAGCCAGATTCAATAAGACTCACATGCCTCGGCAGTTTGCAGTTGGGCAGAAAGTTCTTTTACGGACCGAGTTTATTCAATGGACTGGTTTGACAGAGGCAGGCAGACACTTTAAGCAGCCATATATTGGGCCGTTCACCATTTCCAAAGTGCTTAGCCATGGCCGTGCATACGAGTTAGATTTCGGAGACCTCGATATCCGTATTCATCCGGTACAGCCTGTTTCCAGATTAGAGCTGTACAATGACTCGATCCAAGCACCTTTGCCTCTGCCACAGATGATCACCGAAGAAGGGCAACCACTGTTTGAGATATCACATATACTCTCGGATAAGTTCACTAGAGGTGTCAAATACTATTTAGTGCGATATGCAGGCTACGGCCCTGAGCATGACACCTGGGTCAAAGCCACAGAGCTGACCAATGCAGCAGACATTATAGCTGCCTATGAAGGCTAAACATTATATTAAGCCTCATGCCCTTACTTCTTGTAATATATACTAATACATGTCGATCATCTATATACCTTGCTCTTAATGTTTTATCATTATGTTGCATAGAAGCAGGAAATTGATCCTTCCTTGCTAAAGGTGTAGTGAGCCTTGTACAAATCATACCCTTGCACAGATACGCACATGCGAGATATCATATCTGTGGATAAATAAAAACTGCTAAATGCTACCTTTGCCAAAGCCGTGGTTTGTCATCGGATTCTTGGCCAGTCATCCGAAGCTACCGGAGATATCGACTGAGGTAGACGGAGTTGTGATCCTAAGTTGTGCTTGACAAACATAACTAAATAAATTTCACATTAGTACGTGGCGAATCCATTCTCACTCATCGCGATAGATGTTCGTCAAAGCGTGCGTACCGGACCATATTAGAGTGAGCAGACCGGGTAAGGATTATAAGTCCAATCCCGTTAAGCAGGGCCACTCTCTTTGCAATAAAACAAGCCCCCGGTGAAATAACTCCGGAAACAAACACGGGCTCCCCGTTGCCGCCTATGATCCTCCAAAGTAGCTTAAGGAGGGGAGGAAGGGTTGGGTGCATTATATCAGGCCGAGAATCGTTCGATTATAAATCGTTAAATCGTGGGATCATCGTTCGCAAAGCGACGACGGCTAGCGCAAATAATCCGTAACGTACACTTCGGATGCTTTGAATCGTCACTCTGACGCACGATACGTGTGGATCAATCAGTAATCCAGCGTCAATCTGTATCACGAAACGCAATTCATTGAACCTTGAAACGTCACTCTGAAATACGATACGAACTTCAAAGGGGGCTACATCCTAAGAACTGTAAGGTGAGGGACTAAAGTGGACTCAGTTCCCCCCAATAACCTAAAAGCACCATGAGGGACGCCTCAAATCGGTGTAAGAAGACTGGTACCAGCAAGAAGCGACAACAACAAAGACATCATAGACATATACAAAGGTATGCCCGTTGTGAGGTCACAACTCTTTTAAGAGGGGAGATCTGTCAGGGTCATGACCGATGACATATGTGTCATACATGTCATACGTGTCATACCTGTCAGACATGTCATACCATACAGGATCATGACCGATGACATATGTGTAATACATGTCATACGTGTCATACCTGTCAGACATGTCATACCATGTCATGTCATGTCATGTCGAGTCGTGTCATATATTATTATGACAGTCGTCAGTACGGTCGACTATGACTGTACATGTCGCCAGATGATAAGTCACATCATCTGTCATTATTCAAGGAAAGACTTGAATGACCCTGTCATCGAGAGTTCGTACGTCGAACTCGAAGATGGCAAAGCAAGATACATCTTGAAGTACAAACAAGAACCATCTTGGCTTTTTAGCATGTGCGGAACACGCATGCGCAGTATGAACGAACTATTCGTTACCACAATACTGGTCGTTCAACCAACGTCTCGGGTTCACAACCCAATGGCGGTACCATCTATGCGATGGGAGACGTATGGTATAGATGAGCGAAGCGTTGGGCTTCAGCAGTATCTTCTCACAGAAGTTATGCAACTCATCCCGCTATTATCTGACGCTTGTGTTTGCCGTTCCACAGCACAGCGCATATTGTATTTTGTATGATATATTGAGGGCTTCTTTATCTAGCCCTAACAGCAGAGATTAATCTATATCGATGATGTTAAGCATTCTAAAAATCATTTGATATGTATATATGATGACTGCAAAGTGTCAAGGCATAAAACGATCGAATGCATATGTTATCAGGCGTCTTGCACTTTACTCTTGGCTAGAGATTCAATGACAAAATTAAGCTTATATTTAGGGTTTCGAACCCAAACCCAAAAGTTACATATCTTCCAGTGTATTTTGAACTGTGTGAGCTATAACGTGATATCATACACTATACACAGCACTGAGTTCACTGTGTTTATTTCGGCATATTTGCTCTTGTATATATTTAAGGGGCAGGCAGCGCCAGTAAGGGTTGTCTGCCTCCTCAGCGCCAGTCCCTTCCGGACTTTCAGACCGTGTCTTTTTCTGGGCATTTTTAGTCGGACGGCCTCGTTTACGTTTCACAGAAGCAACCTTTGGCACGAGAGAGGTGCCAGACATAATGGCTTGCTGCACACCAGTCAAGTTCTTATATGTCTCAGTCAGGCGCGCAGGCATACTCGACGGCAAGCTGCGAACGTCGTGCGCGTGACCAGTGGCCTGGCAGTGCAACAAGTGTTGCAACCAACAGGTACGTCCACTCAACGGACTGCATACGAAGGCTGGTAAAGGTTCACTCCTACCAGGGACCACTTTAAGATGGCAACGAGCACACTTGCAGGCTGTTTTAAATGAGCGCTCGTAACTCACACCAGTTTTCTTATTGAGCATTGTGGTAGTGCAAACAGGCACACCACACCTGCCTTGCGTCCCTTGCGGCAACGGCTGAGGGATACACTGCGAACGTAGTAGTTCAACCGCAGTGACGTCGGAAATCTTACTCTGACCAACAGTGGTGATAGGCACATGCTCCTTCGACGGTTGCGATGCCTTGCTGCTCCCACTACTGTCACGCCTGTCCTCTGAGAGGCCCACAGTCACTGCTGCCGCACAGGGCTTCTGACTCAGAAAGTTTGCTTCGGTGAGGTAAGGATTATTAAGGAGCTCGTGGCATAGGAGAATAAAAAACTTCCGACGCGGGTTAACTTTACCGCCAGATATGAAACTCTGCTGCAACTCTTTACCTTATGTGTCAAAAAACAGCCAGGCATTTAAAGCGTTAATAATAATAATAATCATAAGAAGCTCACCAAAGTCTCGATGTTCCCAACTCTGAGTCCTCCATACGTCGTGCATAGCAACGCACCCAGTCCGCTGCCTGTTGTGCTGGAAGTGACGCCCCGACTGTCATTATTCCTATAGTTAGGGTGTATGACTGTCACCGGTCCCGGAACCCTAGACCCCGAACATATAACGGGAAGACTCGGTATTCTGCTTATCCATTTATTTATTCCGTGAAGTATCGTTGGGCTGGATTTTGTTGTTTCTGGTCTCTAGAACACCGTCCGACATTGATCGCGTCCTTTCGTCCCACACGACCGCGTGCGATTTGCTGTTTCCCTGATTATCCTCGACGACCCGCCGCAACTCGCTAGCCGTCGCCCACGCCGTTAACCTCACCTCGCATTATCCACCGCACCCTGTCTCTGCAGTCATTTCACTATGGGTACTTCTACGAGATCACACACTGCGGCTGCACGCCGCTCACTAGTTACAATTTTCGACGATGCCGCAGCCCGACATGCAACCACACCAGCCACTCCTACGGTTACGGCTACACCGACTGCCCAATCGGCAGGGGCACTGTTCCTCGACGCGGTCAGACGTCTGGCGAAGGAATCCTTCGACGAGCGCGCCGCCAAGCTCGTCATCAAGAAGGTGTATGACGACAAACATGGGCGGTTTGATGGTACGGAGATGAACGTCGGCTCCGTTTTCGCCCGTCTGGTGCTGGCATTACGGGACATTTTCGTCACTGAGGAGTCCGCGTTTTCCTCTTTGTTCGACCTGGAGGATGCCACCCTGCCCGTACGCGCTGAGGCGAACAAGCTCTTATTTTCGACGCTGGAATTCATCGTTGCTCCGGTGTCACCCGCAGCGGACTGGATGGAGTCTTCAGCGGAGGCACACCCGTTCGATGGGAAGCGGGTGTTGCTGGAGATCGCCAGGATGCTTCTGGATACCGGCGGACCCTTCCAGGGCACCGCGGACCTTCTGGCCATCAAGATCAACCAGTTCAACCCGTCGCGAGCAATCGCCGCCTTCAACGCCGCTCTCCGGTCGGCCCGACGGAAGAGCACGCTCGACGACATGGAGGTCAAGTCCCTCTTCATCAAGTCCCTCGACCCGGTCTTCTATGCCCCGGTGGTCAACCGTCTATTGCTACACGACCAACGTGCGGCGGAGTCCCTTGCCACCATTCAGCAATGGACCCGTGAGTGCTACGCGCAAAACGGGACGGACTCGCACGTCCCGCCTGCTACGCGCACAGTCTCCGCCCTCACCATGGCTAGGCAGAGCGACGACGAGGACTACAAGACCGTCTTCGGCGAGCTCCGCGACCAAATCTACGACATGAAGAAGGAGCTGAAGGCCCTCCACAACCGTCTCGACGACACGAAGGGCTACACGCCCCGCAACGACAAGAAGAACACCATCGGACGCGGTGGACACGGTGACGGCTACCGCTTCGCGGCGAAGCCCCTCCCCGAGCACGGCAACTTCCCGCAGACCTTCCGTGGGAAGTCTTCGGGTAAAGTGGCTTTCCACAAGCCCACCGGTACGTTCGTTCCGTTGTGCCGGCACCCGGCATGCTCCGCTACGGCGGAGAAGCATTGGCATCGGGACTGCCCGAACGGCGGGCCACGCGGACATGTTGGGGCGCACGGTTTCAGCATTGCGGACGGCGAGAACGACGTGCTCGCCATGATGTTCCAGAACGCCGTGGACGACGCACATGGCACCCAGGGGGGGGGTCGAAATGACCATCTAGGGGTTTGGGTTTTATTCGGAGAATTATCCAATGTATGCCAACAATACTAATAGCAATATTACCTATTTCGATGTTGCCAAAAACGATGGTGACGTCCATTTTGGCTCATTCGAATGCATTTGTTGTGAAGCAAATTGTCTATTGCCAGATCGGTGGGTTTACCCACCGTAACACGCTGTTACGGTGGGTAAACCAACCCTCCGCGTTTGGCGCGTAACGGGGTCGTTACGCGGTTCCGCACGAAATGTGACATTATAGTGACCAGCTAGACACCTAAAACTAATACTAAAAATACTCGGGGGTCAATAGACTTGGCGGCAGACGCTGTTAAACATGCCTCCTATTGCGCTCAACTTGAGAAAACTTGAGAAAATAATAGGGTGTGAGTTAAGCATTCCCGCTGGTGCGTGTGGGCGGGAATGGACTGTCCAAGAGTTTGGCGGGCAATGTCCCAACCCCCTTGACTATAGATTGAAGGCTCGAGTGACCACATGTGACCCGGACAAAGCACCTGGCAAGCGATTCGAGGTGACGTTCGAATATGCCGGAGACAAACACGCGAAGTCCCTCGTCTTCATCACCGCGTATTTGCACTTGGGTGAATACATGACAATGCACATGCTTAAACACAATGGATTGCCTTGTTGAGATGAAAAACGTTTGGTATACTGATATATTTTGATGTACAAACTTTTGCAGCTGCTTGAGCTGTACCCATTGACGTGAACTTATTTCCCCCACGAAACCCTATGAAAATAACGGATTTTAGCCAATTTTAGGGCTTAATGAACCCCGACACCCCCATGGTAACGTAGCATGCCTACGATATGCACATGCCTCCCCAAGTGATGTACATCAAAACTTAACATTGTCAACTATCATATATGAAGTGCCAACCCTAAGATCGCATACTACCGCCTCCCTCCGTACGGCACGGATCTACCAATATCTATGACACTTGTAAACCCACCGTAAGCAAATTTCCCAACCCACCATAATATTTGGCAACTTCATGCGCCTCTTACATATCGAAAACACCTTAGAATGGTGCGAATTATGTTCGAAGGGACTCTTAATGAGTGCCATGAAACATAGGTTTGAGACAATATACGCCGTTACATAGAAGCTTTGGGTTGTTTAAAATCGTCATTACGGTGGGTTAACCCACCGTACCCATTTGGCAATAGACAAAATGGAAAAGTGAGGGGGGTGTAGGACGTATGACTTATTAGGGTTTGAGCGTGTTGGCAACCTGCACTTGTCGGAAACGTGAAAATTGGTGCTATGTGAGTGCTAACGTTATTATATATGTACATACAAAAGTTGTAGGTATGACAAATAGTCTTAGGAGTGTTGAAACCTCAAATTGGTTCACAAGATACGTTATTCGTGAAAACGCGCTAAGAATGAAAATGATAATAATAATACCAACAAGGTAACCTATCCAAGCCTAGTTCTACAACAAGAGTGCATATAATACAACTAGTTTCTATGCTTTTTGAGCTCTCAAACATACGGCAGCCTCACACAACTGGATGCCGATGATCCCAACCGTTTTCAGGCATACGGTGAACAGCAGCAACCCATGCAACGGATGCTCGGACCTTTCCTATGCACTTGATAGTGCCTCCCTCAAACACAAAGGGAACGCCACACAAAATACACAGGCTATGTGCGTGACTATCTATCTATTTAATAAGTGCTTCAACGGGGCATCTCGGTGCTGTTGGCTGTGGAATCGACGGCGCGTACGGTCGCCGTCGGTTCTGGCTACCCCCCCACCCCCCAGGAACTGTTGGGAATTAAACCCAAGCTGAGCGGGGTGAGCCCCAATACTCAGACTACAGTCCCGAAAAATATCACTCTGTTTTGGCACACCGTTCCAAGCGCATCGTTCCCTCACTGCGTGTTGAATCGCAGTCCGGGTTGTATCTTGTTTCCCTATCAAAAGTGCAGCAAACGGGATGGTATGTTCCCTTCTATTATGTAATACTAGACGGTCGCAAATCCTTCCGCAAAAGGGGAATAGTTTCCTCTTCAGCAGCGGTACTTGTATCCCCACCCCCCCCCTCCCGGGACTGTTGGGAATTAAACCCAAGCTGAGTGGCGTTCGCCCAATACTCAGACTGCAGCCCCAAAAATACCACTCATCCCAGCAGGAGTATGGTGCCAAGATATGCACCCGCAAGTAGGCCTGTGCCTTAGGCAAACTAAACTAAGGTAAATAGATGAGGCTTGCAGGCTGCACTGAGCCTGCTGCAGTCTCGTGACTATTTTCTCGGCGCTGCCGCGCTCAACAATTCTGACCTCCGCAAAACGAATAATGACGGGTTTCGTTAACTGAAAAAAAAGCTGCTCTTCAGTTCGAAACAGTCCGCGAAAAATATATACCTTTGGTATACCTTTTCGGGAGTTTTCTTTAACTCTGCAAGCGGATCTGCACACAACAAAGCACGCCAGAGTTAGAGGGGGGAGCAGGGGCGATTAGACCCGAGGACGCACAAGTCCCGCCAGAGAATTACTCTCTGGACGCGCTGCTCCCTTTAAGTAAAAAGATAAAAACCTTCCTGTGAGGCAAAAAAAGGCTGTGACCAAGTGTGAGCACAAGCGATGCAGCACAGAGTGCACCTCAGCAGTTCCAGCCTGCGGGCGGAATTTTAGGACTTAAGCGGTGGCCCTCGTGTCTGCAGCGAACGCGTCAAACTCCTATTAACTCAAGCCCGAACTTAAAATTCGTTAACACCAAAAGTTTTTTAAAAGGGGTAACCTACAATCCCAGCAAAACATTTGACCACTCTATGTTTCCAATTCTTAGATTTCTCCTAGTTTCACACCGCTGGGCAGTACGCAAATAGCTTATACCTGCGCGTTAGTCCACCTTATACGCGTTCTTACAGGCTGCTGCTAGGTCGTTAGCGAACGTCCAGACCAGAAAATGTTTTTTGAAACACTCGAAAACAAATATTTGGATGCCCGCCGCCTCCACTTGCCACGTCGGACCGCTCCGCGTGCGGAGACCGCCGCACTGTCCGGTTCCATTTTTCGCGCGAACAAACAATCGTTTTTGGAATGAAGAACCGATTCCTAGATGGTCATTTACCGACTGTCATGGGTGCCATGTGCGACGACGCCACTCGTTTCGACGCCGTCTGCTACATTGCAGACGGCAAACCGGAACTCTACGACACCGCCTCCGCCTTCTCCTTCGCTGTCGCCGAGGAGCGGGTGCCCGACACCATCGACGAGTACCTGGGGTACCGCCAGCCCGCTGACACCCGCCTCGGGGTTTGCGCGGTTGGTGGTGCTACGAACATCCACAACTTCAAGATTCATGACGAAGTCCAAGCCGACGCTCTGGGCGTGCCACCACCGCCGGCACCGCCCTCCGCTCCGCAGTCGGTGGTGTCCGACGAGGGGATGTACCCCATCAGCGCGCTACACGCGCACGAGCCACACGCGACCTTCATGGACAAGTTCGCGTTCAACTTGGACATCGCGGGACCGGAGCCGACCCTTGCAATGCACCACATGGGCCCCGTCGCGCCCGTGGACTCCGTCTCCGTAACGACGGACGACTCCGAGAGTGACGACGAGTGTCTTCCGCCACCGCGGCAGGCTTTGGGATGCGGCAGGCCGCCAATTGGTTTCGGATTCTCTGCCCTCACATCTCTCGCAGTCTGCCTGATGTTTGTTATTTGTGCAACTGCCGCGCCTTCGCGTGATCGCTCCGCGCCAACATTTTCAGCAACAGGGCGCATCGGCGACGAGGTCGGTGGTGCTGGTGTGCTGACGCCCGCAGCCATCCCGCCGGATCTCTACTGGCAACCGGAGGGCTGGTACCACAGCTGGTACCGAGCTACGTACGGGTACGGGTGGACGTGGCTCCCGGCCCCCCCGCAGCCACCTG
Organism: Cymbomonas tetramitiformis; assembly: GCA_001247695.2. Classification (NCBI taxonomy): domain Eukaryota; kingdom Viridiplantae; phylum Chlorophyta; class Pyramimonadophyceae; order Pyramimonadales; family Pyramimonadaceae; genus Cymbomonas; species Cymbomonas tetramitiformis. The sequence goes on from LGRX02006024.1 coordinate 15,515, forward strand.
AGGCAGCTCCGATTGTTACTGAGCCGCCCTCGCCGGGTGGTGCTCCGCCATCGCCGGACTACGAGCCACCCGCCTGGGGCGGTGGAACCGGAGAAGAACTTTCTTCCTCAATTCAGCACAGGACCGAACTGGTTGCACTCGGTGCAACTACCTGCAACGGCATCGGCACATCTTCAATTCCCTCGATTTGCTCTACGCATGATTTGACAAACAGTGGTACCAGCTCTCCTGGGCGCTGTAGCAGTGGCACCGGCTCTCCCGGGCACTCTCGACGTGGCTAGAGTTGACGAGATCGGGATTAGCCTGCCTCCGGACTGTTGTGCTGTTGGTTCAGGTTGCCCCAAGATGGGCTTAATTTAGGGTTTTAACTGTATCTGTATTCTGCAGTATGCCTCACTGACTGCTAGTTTCGGGAGTTACCCTGCCAGAAAGGACAGGTTCTCCTGTAGGATGCTTATTTCCACCGAAGCTGAGTAGGTGTTTGTTTCGGTTCCGTGACCACCTAGTTTGCCAGTCACCACCCTAGGTGGTGTGCTGGAAGTGACGCCCCGACTGTCATTCCTATAGTTAGGGTGTATGACTGTCACCGGTCCCGGAACCCTAGACCCCGAACATATAACGGGAAGACTCGGTACAGTATTCTGCTTATCCGTTTATCTATTCTGATTACCACACACCGAATATACAGTCAAGCTGATATATTCAGCATGTTGTGCCCATCGATGATGTGAAATATCAGGCGCCAGAACGCGACCACTTCTGGTTGCTTCACCGACTTTTTCGTGATCGAAATCATACCAGGTGTATCTGGATCTGTTACGTGCGAACGATAAGTGCGCTTCACGCCAGGAAGGGTGGTGCCAACAGAAGATACCAGAAGAAGAGGGATCATGAAGGATACAATCGTGCCGCACAGGCCGCGCCCCCCCCAACAGTCGCGCCGCCCATAGCCGCGCGATGCCCCAACAGAGAGCCCACCGCAACGGCAGATTGGGGGAAAAGTTGTATCCTTCGTGTTTCACTCTTCGCCGCCTACGTGGCACCGTGGGGAGTCAGTACTCTGTACCGCACCAGAATCGCCATCAATATCCAGAGTAGCTCAACGGTATAGCGCTCGTCCGGTATGCGAGAGGTCACGGGCTCGATCCCGGCCCGGCTCACCTTTTTCGGGCTTCTGGTCTAGCGGTACAGTTTCAGTTTCCCCATGAGGTTATGGGCTCTTACCACGCTTCCACTGCGCAGGTGTGACGCCGGCAGCTGGTTGTGGTTGTGCCACGTAGACACTTCAGAGTGAGGTTGTGTCATGAAGGATACAATCGTGCCGCACAGGCCGCGCGCCCCCAACAGTCGCGCCGCCCATAGCCGCGCGATGCCCCAACAGAGAGCGCACCGCCACGGCAGATTGGGGGAAAAAGGTGTATCCTTCGTGTTTCACTCTTCGCCGCCTACGTGGCACCGTGGGGAGTCAGTACTCTGTACCGCACCAGAATCGCCATCAATAGCCAGAGTAGCTCAACGGCAGCGCGCTCGTCCGGTATGCGAGAGGTCACGGGCTCGATCCCGGCCTGGCTCACCTTTTTCGGGCTTCTGGTCTAGCGGTACAGTTTCTGTTTCCCCATGAAGGGACACCAATTGCATCTTCTCCCCAACCAGTGCTCTTCTTGTGCTTCCTGCTCATATTCCTAGGACCTTTGTGAGCAACCGCAAAGAAACTTTTGGGAGGGCGTGTCGGAAATATTTTGATCGATGTTGGAAAGCAAACGTGCTCCCCTCTGTCTTTCTCCTTCAGAGCTGACAATAAACGTGCCTTTGGAAATAGTTTGTGGTTGGTTTTAACGTTCAGCACGCTGTAGATGCCCCAAGATAATAAAAGTATGCAGGTTTTGATAGATCCAAACCAAGAGTCCGCGATAAGAATATGGCCCTTGGACCTCAGGTCAGATAACATACGTAGGACGAGGGCGGTGGTCGCACCAAATAACGAAACGTAGTCCTTCTTGTTGTCGGGAACTTTCCCTTCTTGCAGTTCAAGGCGAAAGAGAATCTTCGACTTCGCGCAAGCCATAGACTTCAGCTCGTGGCCAATCGAGTCGGGTTTGCGCCCAACTTTCACCCAGCCAGGCATACGGAACCTGCCAAGCCATCTAAACATCGACTCATCCAGACATAAAAAAGTCCCAGGCGAGAATATTTTAGCCCATCGCTCATTACAAGCGTCGAAAAAACGTCGAATAAAACTGAGAGTATCAGGATCTGGCGCTCCCTCTGGAGCACCGCATTCAGCGGACGAGTCCGCTCCCGTGAAAGGACCAGACTTAGAATATGTCGGCAGTGTGAAAAACTCGAGTATGTGGTCGAAGTCATGGCGTGAGAGCTTTGAAAGCTTGGTAAGATCGTGGGTAGGAGAGATGCCATAAGAGTCAGGTGTGCTATCCCAATACTCATGGCGTTAGTTGTAAGCCAGGGTTGACAAGCATGTAGACTCATATCCCCAACCAAGCAAGGAGAAGTCCCCTGGAAAGTGAGCGCTTGCCTGTGAGAAAAATATCGCCATACTTGGCCGTGCCCCTCCTTTGAATAGCAGCGACCCACAAGTTCAACAATAAGATAGGTAAGAATAGAAGAAAATATTTGAGCACGCTGGTGTCCATCTCAGCAGAGTCCAACTCGCTCGCGTCCCAGTTGAGCTTCGGAGGTTTCAGATCCAGTCCCACGCCATCTTTGAGTCGTTGGTCTTCGCTGACTTCATCTTCCTCCTTAGACCACTTGAAGAGTTGCGGCTGCGAAGAGAAACCAGTGAACTCGTGTTCCTCCTCCTCGTCGCTTGATGCTTGAACCTCCGCCTGTTCTGACTCAGCATCACTGTTGCCCTCGGCGTCTTCATCATCGGTGTCGATATCCCCATCCAGACTCTCCGCTGCCTTCTCATCGTTGCTGGTAAGGGCTAGAGGTTGTGGAGAAGTAATGGGACCAGGCACCTCTGGAAGCGTGACGGTGAGATACGACTTCAGAAAAGCTAGTGAGACATGTGGCAATTTGGGCTCCTCGTCAGCTGGGGCAGTCTCATCTCCGTCATCATAAACTACTTTCCAGCGGTCAGTAGAAGCTGCTCCCGTACCTTTGAAATAAGCTGTGACAGTACCCTCAAAACAAGCTGGAATATTAAGTTTAGCTCGAACGCTCGCCTTATTCCACTCGGCGTTGAAGCAGCCAGCAGGGACCACGACTCTCAAGTTGAGGAGCGCCTCGGCGTAGAATTCCCTAGCGGTCACTTGTCGCGGCATACTGTATCGTTTTGATAATAGTGAGCGAGGCTGCGTGTGCTCGCTGTAGTAGGGGGGGGCGAGTAGGCCCTAAAAAAACATTAACAACACCGGGAGCGAAGAAATTGAAGCCCCCGCCGCAAGAACAAAACACAACTCGCTGACGAAATGGTCAAGTAAAGAATGAAGAATTCTGAGCTTTATGAGTGCTTTGACCGCTAAAGCCTGGCATTTTACGCCGGGGGAGTTTCAAAGGAGGTAACACAAAAAAACATTTGAGACCCTTGGATCCTAAATGTTTTTTACAGGTGTAAGGTTTGATTTGAATGTGTATATTACGCAATAGGAAGTTGCCAACATGCAAAATGTGGTAAGCATGATTGGGTATAGTGTCAGGATAAAATTTTGCTGCTTGGTGGGCTGATTCAGCTCGAAATTCAATTGGATAAAAATATTTGAGTGACATGCCATGTTTTTGAATGCCCTCCAAAGGTTGAAACTCAAAAATGATAGGGTGCATGCTACAAATGCATTGGATATAGTGAGTATACGAACATATACTGTATATGGCATGTGTTCCCACTTAGTTTAGGTTCTATAGATGCTAAAATTCGAAGGATAGTCAATAGGGACCACAAGAGGATGTTCAAAACAATTCCCGCAACAACGGTCCTTTTGGGAGGACCGAACGCGATTTGGGTCCTCCCACAAGGACCGTCGGGCAGTAGCCATGTGAACCCGAGAGCACTAGGTGAACTTCCCGCATCGGCTGGTCGATATAGCCATTGATGCTCGCATGTTGTTCAGTGCATGCTTGAAGCGAAGACGCGTCTTATCAGGACACTTCGGTTCTTCAAGAACTTGTCTTGCTTCGCCATCTCGATGCCATATACTTGGCCTCTCGATGACAGATGTCACTCACCTTAGGTGGATGACAGACATTATAACTGTACAGTAAACACTCGATTTTAAGAAAAAAGGAATTTTAGGTCAGCCTAGCAACTTTCTTATTTATATATAGATCTCAAATATGGAGTGTTATGTGTTAAATATGGTGAAGAAATCAAAAAAGCTGGCTACTTTCTTATTGGCGGGTTTTCTTATTACTGAGTGATTACTGTACATGTCATAGTCGACCGTACTGACAATACTTGACGACTGTATGTCATTATGACACATGACATGATATGACATGACATGACATGACATGGTATGACAGGTATGACACAATCATGTGTCATCGGTCATATCCCTGACACCCCCGCCCATTTTGGAGAGCGCAATTATCCTACAAGACATGGTAGAGGCATATTTACTTTGGTTTTCACCTCAATTCTGAACCTTTTCCCTACACGAAGTTGTAAAGAGCGCGACATCATGGGTGAGCATGGGACTCGCTCCATTGCATGGGGTCTGGTGGTGCCGCCGCGCATTCTCCGGTGGTGCCACCCGAGACCTCTGCGCCGCCGACGTCGCCGGTTGCGTTCACATTCAACGCCCCTGACCCACCTCCGCATCTTCCGCCTTCCGCCGCGGCGGCATCCCAACTCATCGGCATCTTGCCGTACCTGCTGAGAAGCCCGTCGATGGCGGCTCCGTGGACTCGCCGCAGCTCGACACGACCGCTGACCCCGAGCCCGTCTCCATGTTGGGTTTCACTGAGGCGGGCGAGGATTGGCCTGCCTTTCGCGAGACCGTGTCGGATCCCGCCCTTCCAGGGCGGGCACTCAACCGGCAGCACTGCTTGAAGAGATCCGAGCTGAACTTCAATGTAATCCCTAAGTGGTGCCTCTGCTTTTTCTTTAGCTGATTAGCCGGGCTAGTATAGCCCCCTGTACTTGGACATGGGTTAACATTGGGTTTAGGTTTAGGGTTCTCCTTCTCGGGATGGCCACTCACACCTTCGGGGTGAGGCGGTGTCACGGGAGAGCCGATCTCCCCCCACTGTATGGGGGGCTGTAACAAACGCCGGCTTCTCATGGTACCACGCCGGGTTTGTCCAGCTGGTGACACACGTGACAGATATGACAAGTATGACAGGCTTCGCGTAAGATGACTGCTCGAGAGGTGCAGACCTGCCAGAGAAGATATGGTCATTATCGGGTGACCATGAAGTGATAAGATGCGATGACAGTGACCACTTTGCCACTGACGTGTCAGTCAAAATGTGGTGAACGGTAACATTGTTAGAGCTGGCATGGAATAATGACTTTCCATTGGCCAGATGAAGATTTCAGGGCTAGAACCCGTTACAGTTTTGGGAAATGTGACAGAGCATTGAGATATAAGTAAGCACTGACTGTAGGTCAGGCTAGTGGACTCATTATTGTTTTGCTTCGCAAGTACTAGGTGGCTGTTCGCGTGCCAGTGCTAGAGTGCTAAAACAGTTCTGCTCACAGCTTTGTACAATAATTCGTACTTTGTGGTTATTATACCTATCTTTGATGAATATATTTTATTGCTGTTTTTATTATTTTTCAAAACAATAATGTCCTGCGCGGAGCGGCTTTTTATTTCAAGTGTTAATTCGGAAGTAAAGACCCTTTGGCGAGAAGTCAGCAGCAGTTTGTGAGAGCGGATTCGGAAGTCAGGCGACTCCAGGGGCACCCAAGGTGCACTGGCGGACCCTTCTTCTTCCCTAGACTTGGTGATACTTGCACGAAAAAAGGTCACCAGTGGCGGCGGCAGCGGATCAGCACTGAATTTACTGGTTAATGAGCGGCTTTCTCTTATCTTGCGATATGCTCAGCTCCACCACCTTGTCTTACAGTGATTCCAGGGGCACCCATGGTGCACTGGCCTAACTGCAGGCAGGTTTTATTCGTTGAGAAGCTAATCAGCACGGCATCAGCGTGGGCGGCGGCAGCTACAGAGCGGATCAGCGGTGAATGACCACCTTGATGAGCTATTTTCCAGTGGTCCCTCCAGTTGACCACCTTGTCTGAGGTGAATCCAGGGACACCCCTGGTGTACTGGCCTAACTGAAAGGCAAGTGTGCGACCTGGGAGCTAATTAGCGGCGGCATCTGCTTGGGCCTACTAATTAAAAGCGGATCAGCAGTGAGTTGTTACCTTTATGAGTGGGCTTGCACCCTACGGTTTCTCTGGTAGTTCCACCCTGTCTGACGGCTAATCCAGGGACACCCCTGGTGTACTGGCCTACAGTAAGCCTGAAGCAGGAGTGAGCTTACCAGAGGATTAGCAGCGACATCAGCCCTGAAGGCGACAAGTGAGTAGGCTTCATACACACTATCTACTGGTTTGGCAGAGGTATCTGGTGGATTCAGACTTGATTTGAGTACTGGCTCAGCCTGGAGTGCTGTTGGTTATTTTGGGACTTTTTGGGCTCCTTATCATGATGTGTGCGAGAATTCTCTTATCTCTCCTACAGTACTTGACAACCGGTGAGGCCCTTATAACAACAGTGACCTTCTTAATGAGCAGTGGTGCTGCGAATCCAGGGGTGCTCAGCACACTGGCTTAGCTCCCAGCTCTGCGTGGTGACTTGTACTCTTGCTTACTGGACTGAGTGTGAACTTTCATGGCAACTTCTGGACCCTTGATGAGCAGTGGTGCTGCGAATCCAGGCGTGCTCAGCACACTGGCTTAGCTCCCAGCTCTGCGTAGTTGCGCTATTCCTGGTACTTTGGTTCAAGGAGAGTTATCTTTACGGTCTCTGTGTTCTTGATGAACGGTGGCTTAGCTAATCCAGGGGTGCTCAGCACACTGGCTCAGCTCTTGCACGAATATCCTGCATCCGCTGCTGATTCAGAGCGTCGAGACGTATTGCTGGACCTGTGGGCTTGCGCTGGCTACGCGCGTTTCGTTTTCCTGCTTGTTCAGAACGGTGTGAATCCAGGGGCACTCAGTGCACTGGCCTAAACCAGCCTGAATTAAACCTGCATCCTGCTGGTGAATAAGCTTCGCGCCGAAGGAGGACACGCTTCCTTTGTCCCACTCACTGAGCATTAACGCAGTACTTGACCACGGAGGGTGAGGCGGAGCCGAGCGTTGCCACTATCCAGTCCATAGAGCGCGAGGCACGGCGATTGGCTCGGGAGAGGAGCAGTCAGGGGCTTGACACTGGCTATATGAGGACAGAGGGGTCGGCTCCAGAAGAATCCAGCCCCTCCACACCGATATCGATAGCAGCAGCAAGAGCAGCAGCAGCAGCAGCACTCGCAGGAACAGCAGCAGCCTCAGCGCCCGCAGCCAGTCAGTTCCTCTTTGCGTTTGACGACGTATACGAGATGGATCAGTATGACAGGGACAGTCCCGCGCTTGACAAGGCTGACATCCAGCTTTGCTACACTGGTGGCAAGAACGAAGATAGGGCGCTTTTTATCAGGCGCTTCGTTGAAATGGTGGGAAAAGCACAGCGGGTTCACGAGGCCAGGATACGCAGGCATATGAGGTCAGCGGCTTTTCACGCGCTCAGTCCACAGGCGAAGAAGGCTTTCATTGACTCCAAACCAGACTACAGATCGTTATGGGACAGCTTGCCTTCGCTTCTAGCAGGGGATGATCATTCTACCTCAGTCGCCTATGACTGGTGGTGCGCTTCATACCTGAAGGATGGCCTCATGGCCTCTCATGCGTGTCATGTAACGACCATATCGCAAAAATGAGACACGCGGGTGTCTCATTATATTCTCATTTTTTAAAAAGTTATGATAACGAGGTTTTTTTTATATGACTAGATAGCATTTGGAGAGTAGATAATGACACGTTATTTCAAAATTTGAAATTTTAGGGTATAGCCCGAAATTTGGGGTTTCAAGGCGATTTTTCGCCCCGTTTCGGGCGGTGCTCAGGTGTCAATCGGCGGAAGTTATGATAACGAGGTTTTTTTTATATGCCTAGATAGCATTTGGAGAGTAGATAATGATACGTTATTTCAAAATTTGAAATTTTGGGGTATAGCCCGAAATTTGGGGTTTCCAGGCGATTTTTCGCCCCGTTTCGGGCGGTGCTCAGGTGTCAATCGGCGGAAGTTATGATAACGAGGTTTTTTTTATATGACTAGATAGCATTTGGAGAGTAGATAATGATACGTTATTTCAAAATTTGAAATTTTAGGGTATAGCCCGAAATTTGGGGTTTCCAGGCTATTTTTCGCCCCGTTTCGGGCGGTGCTCAGGTGTCAATCGGCGGAAGTTATGATAACGAGGTTTTTTTTATATGACTAGATAGCATTTGGAGAGTAGATAATGACACGTTATTCAAAAATTTGAAATTTTGGAGTATAGCCCGAAATTTGGGGTTTCCAGGCGATTTGTCACCGTGATTCGGGTGGTGCTCAAGCGCCATTTGTTGAAAGTGGTGATAATGACGATGTTTTCATATTGGATACGTCAAAGTCATTCCAAACAAACTGAGTCTGAAGAAACTTTTGTTCATATCTTACATACACCCCGAGAATGGGAGGCTTTAATGTTAAAAGCGGTGGCACCAACCTTAAATCTAGGGGGTGTAGGTCTGCACGAGACTGTAACTGTATGCGTAGCACAAAAAAACAACAAAAACCGACAAAAGGCACGAAGAATGCTACCAGATAAGACGTTGGTGCTATGAAAATATACAGTCTTTATTTGAACAGTCAAAGCACCCAGGGTTAGGGGTTTTCTTGCGGGCGCGGTATTATTCATTGTACAGGCCGGTACATACGATGGCAGTGCAGGTGCGATCTCTCAGTTCGTTTGCTGGCTGGCTTATTAAGCATACCTACCTATTTGCTAACAGACATGTACAGGTCAAACGTTTGCACAATCACCTTGGCGCGCAGAACTTGTTCAGACACTTCCAGGTGCTGGGCGAGCTCCTTGTACCCGTTGTACCGTGCGATCGCCGACCGTTTCTTGTCCGTGTCCTCGCACTTCAAGTCTGTCCAGAGGCTTTCTCCTATCTTCTCAGCGTCAGCTTTCGCCGCCGGGGTGAGGTCGAACTGACCTGGCCACTGCGGACCTGGTCGTGGTGGAGAAGCGAACATCGCCGGTCGTGATGGAGGAGAGGCTCCCGGGACTTTGGAGCCCGTTGGCGTCGTTAAAGCAGGTGACCCTCCTCCTGCGCCGAGCGCTGGCGCTCCCGGGTAAAAGCCTCCTCCGCCCAGTTGGAACATTTGGGCGAACGGGCCTGCTGCTGTTACTGCCTGTTACCGGTGACGTACCAACCGCCCCCCCCCACACCAGTTACAAGTTCCGTGTCTTTCAATCTGGACCTCAAGCCAGAGTTCCCTCCTCCACAATAAACACAAACAACTTGAACGTAACAACTAGCTCCTACCTGCACGGCTGTCTTCAGGATCTCCCTCATCGCTGCAGCCTCCGAGGCGTGGTGATTGTTAATCTCCTTCAAGGTGTCCGCGTTCTTCTCTAGCATCCTCTGTTGGGCCAGTGCATTATTTTCGAGCATCTTCGCCTGGGCCTCGTGGGCCATTTTCGCAGTCTCGGCAGAGGTCCTTTGGAAAGACTCCTGTGCCTCCTTCAAAAGCGAGTCCCGAGAAGTAAGCGCCTTCGTGTTCTCCTCCAGCAAAGCCTGTTGCGCCTTCGTGTTCTCCTCCAGCAACACCTGCTGCCCTGACCAGAATGAACCCAATGTTGTCTGGTGCTCCTTGGCACGAGTCTCCTCCCGTTGCTTCGCCTCGGCCATCTGCATCTGCAGGGCTTCAGCGTGCTTCGTCGTAAGGAGCTCCACTGTCTTACGGCTTTCGTCTCGCTCGGCAGACAGGGCCGAAGCCAGCTGTTTTTCCCCACGAAGACGTTCATCCTCCACCTTCTTCTGCATCTCTTCTCGAAGGCTCGCCAGTGTCTCATCCGCCTTCTTCTTCTCGGCCTCCACTGCTTCCTTGGCCTTCTTCAACTCATTAAGGTCCCGCTCGCTTTCTTCACGTTTCCGCTTGTCACCGACGCTCTGCAGCCTCCGCGTCTCGTCGTTCACCGACACCGCGAGCAAGGCACTCCTCAACTCCCCCTCTTTCACGTTCTGCGGAGGTCCGTCCATGCGTAACAAAACATCGGTCAGTGCGTACCAAGCTGTAACAAAAAAAACAGACGATTGTAACTCAAGCAAAACTCCGTACTCACCTGCTTAGCCACATGCATGGCAACTGCTTCCGGCGGAGGCTGCTTCTTCTCCCCTCGCCGTCCGACGTCGCCCATGTCTTCGTCGCTGCTGTCATCCTCTTCGGCAAGATCCATAGGTACACGCACTACCGGGGCTTTGCCCTTCCCGCCTGGGATAGGGGTCGTGGTCTTCTGGGTGGAAGGCGCCTTCGGGAAATCCTCATACACGGCGGTTTGGCCCATGTTGCCTAAGATGATCTTCCCCACTACTCGCGCAGGGGCGTTTTTATTGAAAACGCTGCCCGCCAAGCACCACTTCCTAGCCTCAAACTTCCCACCAGCCTCTTTGCCCAGCTTCTCTGCTTCCTCGATCTTCTTCCAGAACATCCCCAGGACCTTATTGAACAACCTGTAGTGCTCGTTCTCCTTCTCAATTTCAGGTCTGGTTATCGGCCCATCTTTTCTGTCTTCCACCAGGCGCGTGACGACGCCTGTCAGAGAAGCCTTCGCGCCACTCTTCTTTGTTATTCGCACGTGCGGGTAGTCGCCGGCATACTTCTCCTTTCGCTTCATCTCCAGCTTCCGCTCATACACAGCGGGAGCCTGGAACATCGTGCAAGTAACGTCGCCCTGCTTGGGGTGATTGCCGTTTATCGCCATGTAAGTGGCGTGCCACTGGCCAACCCATGTCAGGCAAACGAACCTGTGCGTGGGCACCAACAACCTCCTTATTCATATATCTTGACTATGTACTACAAACGAATGTGTTACAAATGAAGTTGGGTCAGTGACAGGTTCATGGTCAGGCAAACGAACCTGTGGACACCTGCAAACTCCTTGTGCATGGTGGTGGTCACCCTCATCCCTTGCACCACTTCAAACCGGAACTCCAGGTTCCGCTCGCACTTCAGAGAAGCCTTGAAGGCTGGGATGATCGACTTTCCCTCCAGTATGCCGCTCTTGTTCAGTATCTTGTTTACCTGCTGATCAGGAACAAACTTCTGATAACTGACAATCACCCCGCTGTTCCCCATTTCCTCGGAAAGACGCGCGTCGAGGTATTTCGGGCTGGTCTTCGTCTCGGCTGCTATCGAGGTTTGAAGCTTATCTATAGGACCATGGCCTGCTGGCAGTGCAATCCTCGTAATACCCTCCACCTCCTGGAACTTTTCGATACAAAAAAATAGTGCCTCTTGAACAGTACCCAAAACTTCGCATTCGTGTCGGGGATGCAATATAAGGATGGCGTCCGCGTAAGGACAGTCCTTTGGCATCTCGTACAACATGGTCTTCACCGTCGAAACGAACGCCAACTCGGGTTGCAGCCTTTTGTTCTTCAGCTTGAAGGACAGAAGAAACCCCATCGTTGCGGCTCCGGCTCCTTATCGCTTTTGGGCTCCCAGGTCGAAGGGTCGGTGGCGTCCGTGCAGGCTGCAGAACCTTTAAGCACTTCTATCATCTCCGGGGTATGAGTCTGGTTAAAATCAAATGGCTCGCTGATTTCACAGCCACTGTTCTGCAACATCAGGACCAGGTCAGCGTAGGTGTATGCCGCCTGCAACGTCCAATTTTCAATCACCTGCATGCGCTGGTCAGGCACCGCACCCCTCGTCTCGTGTTCTTCGCTGGCAAGGGGGTTGTCTTGAAGTACCATTTGTGCCAGCGCTACGGGATCCCACCCTTGATCGGTCTCCTCGTCCAACCCGGTCAACATGAAGCCCGGGAGGTCCACGACATCTGGTACCTGATTCAACAACGTAGGACCACTGCCTTCGCCAGAGGACACCGCCGTCTCCCCCAAGTCCCCCTGGTCCAAGGCTGCAGACGCTGTCTTAGCGAAATCCGAGACGTCAATGGGTGCAAGGCTGTCGCGACGCTGGGATCCCAATTCAGCGACTGTTCGGAGATCGTCAACGGCTGTAGTTTCGCTTGCATGTGCGCTGCCCTGTCCGCTGTTGTCACCGCCGTCCTGCAGAAGCTCGTACTTCTTCTGCAGCAGCTTTATCCGATAAAGGCTCCTACCGTGCGGATCCCAATTATGCCCTGTTGCTGATTGGATAAATGTTGGTGCAGCTGGTGTTTCTGGTTTCCCCGAGCCATACGGTAACCCATCGTGCACAGTGTCGATCTCCTCGTTCGTCATGAGCGCCACTTCTCTGAAGGCCGACCCGGCAGGCAACTGTTGCCCCATATATACCGCAAACTCCTCGTCCTCGTAAGTCATTTCGTCGAAATACCTGTCAAGTTCCTGCCGTTCAGACTCATCCAACTTTCGACTGTGGGCATCCTGAAGCAGGCTCAACATCCCCTGCCCCAGATTGAAAGCCTCGCGACCTTCAGGCTGCACGATGTAGTGTACGTCGCTCTGCACGTCTAAAGCAACCTCCAGAAGACTGTGTCCTGACCCCGTAGAATCTAAATATCGGACCATGACCTTCTCGTTTTCCTCTATTGTGTGAGCAACAACACACAAAACATAGTTTGGGGCCTCCGTAATCTCGGCGGCGAGATTGAAAGCAACGAGTTCCCCACGGTCCGTATCGTTCCCCCGAAGCAAGCGAGGTGCTTCAGATGGTTCTTTCAGGATGCTGCAGAGGTGCGTGCGGACGAACGCAGCTCCCGGATCCGTACCTGAGGACACGCGATGTTCCATCAAGAACACGGAGGACGCGCCAAAGTGAAAAATAGGTTTTCGAACAGTACCTGGGGATGATGGTTGAGAGGAGACAGACACGGCTGCCCTATCCCTCATATCCTCCAGAAGATCCACGCAGGTCTGGTGGGCAAATCGTTCCCAGTCCGTTTTCGTTTTCAACTTTTGGTCCTCGCTGTCTCCGGTCCAAGGTGCGCAAACTTTTTTTAAGCGATCGAACCGTCGCATTATGTCTATGTCCACCTTCCGACGCGACGCCTCTTCCGAGTGCAAGCTGAACAGGCAACCTTTCCGAAGACACCCAAACCCTTCTTCGTCTACTAACTTAAGGGATTCAACCTCAGCGAGCTCTTGTTTTGTCCCGATGGAAAGGCCCAAATCTTCTAGCGCAGCCTTATCAACACCCGCCTTCTCCTTCCCGACGCACCGCGCTATCACCGCCGAATCCGTCTTCAACTGCGTGCCGTCATTCTTAATCTGCTCGATATCAGAAGTTTATCATCATTATGAAACACCTCCTCCAAAAGACCTATTACAATTGACGGTAGAAAAGATGACATTGCGAAAAGTTTTGTATGCTGCACAACGGGCTCTGTTTAACCCTGCGAAACTCCCAGCCCAAGTCTTCGAAAACTTGGGCGGTCACTATCATCGCCCCGCCCAAGTTCTCGAGAACTTGGGCGGTGACGGGCATCGCCCCGCCCAAGTTCTCGAAAACTTGGGCGGTCACGGTCATCGCCCCGCCCAAGTTCTCGAAAACTTGGGCGGTCACTGTCACCGCCCCGCCCAAGTTCTCGAAAACTTGGGCGGTCA
>LGRX02006026.1:0-35526 GCA_001247695.2 Cymbomonas tetramitiformis
CATAAAATGTACTCAAACGCGCACTTCCCAAATCGAAGCTCATTTAGGACACATAAAGCTTACCCTAGGGTAGATCATCAATCTACCCCACCGTAAGAAAGACCCTTTTATGGGTAGCCTTGGTACCCTATCGTCTACGTCGTGTATACCGAGCTAAATCGAGGATTGTATGCATATCAAAGTTTCGAAGTCCAAAGGAACACTTCATGTGCGGGTTGGTGGCGCGCTTTCATTTGCGGCGATTATTTACCCCTTGTTTAATGCACACGAGGTAAGCAGGTAACGTCATTTTTAAGGTGGGCTAACCCACCGTAAGCGGTATCTAATAGACAGCATGCCTCGCCGAGAGCCGCAGCGGAGAGTGGAGCTGCGGTGGCGCAAACACAAAAGAACGCGCACACGAACACAGCAATTGCCGAAGAGCGGCCAAACCCCAAAGGCGGCGTACCGCATCCGTGCCGAGGGGCTGGAGGCAGCCACACCGCATCCTCACCGCCGGCTGGGTCACACCCAACAGCAGACTCGCCCACATCGTTCTCGTAGGAGTCGGTCTCCGACTCGGCGTGCATATACCGCATGGCCAATTCCTTACCCTCAGCCGTGATTGAGAGTCCACCCATCTGCGCGATCCTGTCCGCAAAGCAGAGGTCCGGCTCGTGCGCGTGCATGGGGTCCACCGGCAGCACGACACCGTCGTCAACCGCATCCGACTCGTCAGGGTAAACATGCGCGATTGCCGCCGGCGGTGGTGCCGGCGGTGCGTCCTCACGGGCATGCGTGCAAGCGGCCGCCGAGATCCTGCTTGCCACACCACCTACCGTGAAGCCCCCCATGTGGGTGGCAGGCTGGCAGAAGGTAGGAAGTCCTGCGACGCACCATCCTCCCGCTCCGGCTCGAGCCCGAAGGCACACGCCGAAACGCCGTCGAGCATCTCCGGCTTGCCCCCCGCCAGAAGGCAGAGTGCTCGTCCATCGCTGCCCGGAACAGCTCCGTCAGTAAGTCGTTCTCGATGTCACCAAGGGAGAAGCCGAGGAAGGTTCCCCACAGCGCCGTGCTTGCCGCCATTCGGACATTCGCGGTGCCAATGACGCGCGTCTTCCTTCTTGCATGTAGAGTTCCCGCGAAACGGGACGAAGTCGCCGCTGCCTTTGTGAAAGGTAACGCGCTTCCTCCCATGCGTCTGTGACCAGTTCCCCCCAGCCGGGAGGCCACCAGCTGCAAACCGTACACCGGAGCCGCCGCCCCCGTTGCCGATTTTGTTCTTGTCCGCCCGCGGCGGATAAACCCTTTGCCGTTGACCTTTTCCGTCAAGATCTTCAGCTGTCGCTTCGCGTCGAGGATGATGGCCGTGGGGTCCGACAGCTGCGAGCTGTCGTCGTCGGTGGCCACGGCCGCTGCGGACAGGGGACGCGTGGCAGTGTGCGTACCGGCCTGGACGTGTCGGGTGTAGCACTCGATTACCCATTGTTGCATGGTCAAGAGGTCGACGGCCGCCCGCTCCTGGTGCGTGAAGAGCCGTGACACCACCGGCGCGAAGAACACCGGGTCCAGTGCCGTGATGAACAACTCCTTCACCTCGTCGTCATCCAAGGTGTTCCTCCTCAAGGTTGCGGACCGTAAGGCTGCGTTGAAGTCCATGACGGACTCTGACGGATCGGTGTAGGTAGGCCTTGAAGCGGACGCCAAGGAGGTCCGATGTCCCCTGAAAGGGTGCACCGGAGTCCAACAGACGACGGGCAAACTCCAGTAAGACCCGCTTGCCGTCCAGTGGGTGCAGCGTCGCAGAAGCCTCGAGCCACTCTCCCGCCGGCGAGGCGGGACACACGATGAGCTCGAGGGTCGAAAATAGCAACTTGTTGGCCTGCTCGGAACGGACGGCCAAGGTGGAGTCCTCCAAGTCGAAAAGCGGTGCGAATAGGAGATCCTGCGCCTCGAATGCCTCCTGGAGGGTCGGCACAAGTTTCGCGAGGAGTACTAAGTAGTCTTGTGTGGTCTTGTGTAGTGTGTAGTGTAGTCTTGTGTAGTAAGTAGTCTTGTGCGTTGGACTCAGTGCCGGTGAAACGGTCATGCTTCTCAACACGGAAACATTTGCGGATACCGTGCGTGGCCACGCTCTCGTCGAAGCGCTCACGAGTCAAGGAGCAAACTCCATCCCGCCAGAAAAACTGCCTGGGCGGAGTTCGCAGCCGGAACACCAGCAGGTGCCGGCGTAGCCGGCGTAACCGGATTACGTGCGGCAGCAGAGTCGAAAATTGTCGCTAGGGAACGTCGGCGTGACGCCATACTCGAAGTCAAGCTAGTCGCAACCATGATAAAAGAGACTGTAGAGACGAAGGGAGGGAAAATGGGACGAGGCGTGGGAGGAGCGGCGGCCAAAAGTCGTAATGCGATTGTCGAGGAAAGCAAGGAAAGCTCCGGCGTAAAATATCGCCCCTCGTGCATGTGGATTCAGAGTGACGCGGCCAAGGAAAGTGGTGTCGGATCCGACCAAAATATCCAACGTCGACCAACGCGTAGCGAGGAAAATGAAGTGCGCCTCGTGCACAAGCCTCCCGTAATTCCAATCGACCAGACATCAGCTAGGCCATACCGCTCCGCCGCGCCTTTAGAGGAGCCCCTCACTCCATCTCAAGCGTCGTCGTTTAGCCAGACATGGCTAAAGTCGCAGTGTCTGAAAAAAGAGTGCGTGGGACCAAACCTGTTGGATATACCCCTAAGACCGGGATATATTTCACTCAGTGGTCGGTTTCTCATAATGTATTAAAGCAGATAAGCTAGCCCGTTATATGGGCATAAACAATTAGGGTTCTGGTTTGGGTGACAGTCACAAGCACTACATACTACGGGAAGAGTCACATAAGCAGTCGGTGTGACTATTCCAGCAAGCGGTCTTCCCTGCATTCACCCACCTCCAAACATTGTTGTAGTGGCACATAATATTGCATAATTGCAAGTCATGGCCATTTCATTCTTACTTGCTCCCACCAAGCCACCCCTGTTGAGCCCTGCTGAGCCCTGACACCGCTCCAGTGCGCCTTTATTTATCTTCGGTTTGAGACAAGTATGTTTTGTCATGCCCTCCCCCCTCCCCTAATAAGGCCTCCTCAACACAGACAAAATTATTCATCCCTTTCTAGACGATGTGCCACACCTGTACCTCCCAAGACACTACGCACTGCCACACCCATCGCACGCCCAATGACTAAGTCTGGGTGACCCCCCACCCCTGGGGGGTTGCACGTCATAGAGGTATAGAAATAAGTAAGGGGATGACTAATCTTTTTTATTATCCCGGACGGACCAAATCGGCCCCCGGCTACCAAATAATTTACGGTGTCTCCTACCCCTAAGCTCAACTTCCAAAATCAACAAACAAGACTTGTAGACTAGGCTAACTGCAAATCACAACAGGACATCCGCTACTATCCCCACGGATGAGTAAGCTAGCAACTAATAATCTCCGCACCCTACACATGAAGTAAGGGGATTGCACGCTCAGTGAATGTCTCAGCGAGTGTTAATCTCGCCGGCTATCGGGCGTGAGTCGGGATCAACCGTCCACTTCAACGAAAACCCGAAACCTCGAGACGACGCCGTCGGATGACATGCATTCAGCTTTCTGGCTCCTCTCGCACAGCTCTCGCTCAAGTTGTAATGTTTTATGGTTCTTTCTCGCCAAAAAACTCGGGAAGGGACAGAATACATATATGCCCAAGGCGGGAATAAAGTCCCCTTGTATCTGTATCATGGTTATTCAGACAGTATTGAGTAAAATAACACGGGATAACCTGTAAACATAACTTAACATATCGTGTATGTGTTCCATGGGGACACTACTATTCAGCCCATCATAAGGTGGGAGGTGTGTGTGGCTCGTGTTGTCTCCCCTCACAAGGTTGTGTCACTTGTTGTTTCCGTCCGACCACCGATATCAAACCCTACGAGACCGGTACCGGTATTCGGTAATGGAATAGTAGTAGTAGTAGTGATAATAAGACATTTACCGGTCGATGGGTAAGGCAAAGCCCTTGGAACGAACATAAAGTGATTGCCCCCCAAATTCACAACAGCCTGCAAAGGGCATGCATATATTCCACTATCGCGGGAAGTAGGTGGGTACGGCACTACTAAAGGCAGCAGGTCGGCCACAATCGTCGGAGACATCAACAAGATCGGGCGGAGCTAGTGCTAGGTGGAGGTGGACTTGATGTCCGCGAGGTCAGACACGTGCCCAAGGGGCTCCTATTCACGAGGGAGCAGCCACTTGGTCACCTCCAGCAGGGCTCGCTTCCCATCGCGAGGAGTGGTCGCACCATACGCGTCCAACCAGCAACGGGCTGGCGAGCCAGGTGCAGTCACACAGACGAGGACGCCATAGAGGACGTCGTCATACACATCGTCGACCTCACCAAATGTGTCCACGAGGTCAAATAAGGTGGAGTTGTCGTCGGTGGCTTGTGTGAACGCGTACTTGAGCGACTCGTAAATCGAACTAAGCTCGAGCCGTCGAGGCTCGTTGGCTGAGAAAGTCGGGACGATTTTTCGCCCATGGAGGACTTCGCCACTTTCTTGACGACGTCCATGTCCCAAGGGGAGGCACGCCGACCAACGGCAACCTTCCTCTTGGGAGTGGTGAGAACCACGGAGGGTGAAAAGGGGGTATATCGAAATCGTGCTCCTTCGTCACGTGAGAAAATGCTGTCTAGTCAAATTGTTTCGTCGAGCATCGTTTGGCGCTAGAGGTGGCATCGGAGTTGTACTCATAATATGAATTCCTACAGGGTAGATGTCCAGGCAAAATATGCGGCGTAAAGAGAAAGAAGAGCGAAGGAAAGGGATAAATATGGTGATGTCGAGTGTCGGAAATTCACGAAGGTCTGAGAATAAAACAATCCGTCGTCGGAGTCGAACGCGTTGGCCAAGAGAAGTGGGACACGGAGTAGCTAATTCCGGATCAAACCACACATGATCCACGCGGACAATCAAACAAAAAGATTCCCGTACGCCCGCTGCAGTAGTCGACCAAAAATTCATCGACACCGGAACTCCTCCCTTCCGATCACATCTCCGCTAGCCCGCCATCTGCCTAGACACCCCCCAAGCGGAGGCGCTTAGCCAATCATACCAAAGTAAGTCGTGGAAGGTGCTTGACGCACCATAACCTGTTGAATATATTAAGGAGTGAATATATCGGTGTCGGGTTATAGCAGTCAGAATAGCTTTCACTTACTTCGGATCAAATTGATAAACCTAGAACCCGGTTTTACTGTCTCGGAGCTCACTAGCTAGGATTGTCATATGGAGTACGGACTACACCTATATGAAAGGCTACATGTGACATAGCAAAGTTTTGACTGCCACGGTAGTACCATTTCCAGCATTTGGGCGGAGACGGAGGTGGGATCGGTGTGTGTCCCATAACCTGTTGGAAAACCTTATATATATATATATATCACACATACACGCACATGCAGCTTGAACTCCTAGAACAGTCGGACACTTGAAGAGACATACGAAGACATACGAATCAGGTGTTTTATTAGCGGGGCGGAAACTGCAGAATGACGGATGCTGACGTGGCATTTCAGGGCATGCAAGGGGTGAAACAGGAGGATATGTTCAACCCCACCTTATGCGGGGGTGAAAGTCAGTCTCCCTAGGAAGGTATACTTGCTGGATTTACAAACGAACCTTGCCCTATAATCATATGTTTGGCAATGGTACAACTACCCGATACTGGAATATCCCGGTTCACGGATATCAGACAGTCCTGGAACTAATAGATAAACTCTCTTAAGAAAATAAATCCTCAACTAGATATACCCGGAACGGTCTCGAAGTCGGAACGGTCTCGGACCTAGCTACCTGTGACACTCGGTGTGTCACAGCACGAACTTACGGGTCAGTCATCAGCCCAGAGTTGGCTACCTAAATATCTGTCATAGGGGCCTGCACTGGGACTCCCAGTCAGGGCTGCCTATACAGATTTCAGCACCCGATGTCCGTACAGGCTTGAGACTTGTCGAGGTATACCGATGCCATCTAAGTCGTCATGATCATTCTCCGCATTTAATTTTTGGCAAAACCAACGACCATCGGCTCTCGTTATCATATCCAACGAGCTTTTAATTTGGATCTTGGTACAAAATTTCGTCGTTTTTGTACGCGATATTGTGGTAAAAAAATGTTTTCTTTTGGCATGAAAACCCCCAAAACACGAAAAAACTATGCAAAAATTGATCACGAAATCGTGGACAAAACGACGAGGTTATGTCGTGTCACCCTTTTAATTTCTGCGGAAGCATTCGCTGCATTTTTATATGACAAAATACTTGCAGATAGATTTGTGTTGGAAGGGTCTGTGAAGCATTCTATAGCTTTTTGTAGTTGATGCATTAAGATCTCCCGATAATGTTATGGATTCAATATCTGCAACAATGGTCATTGGCAGAATTTCAACTGTCCCTCTAAATGAAGCATCTCCACCACCTACTTCAAAATTGTTCCCGCTTGCGACATACAATTTTCCGTTGTGCATCTGGGTTTCGCTATTTATTATAACGGTTTGATCAAACGTAGTTGGCTGTAAATCCCCAGTAGTACAAATTTCCCATAATCCACTTTCGCCGCCACCCGTTGATGGTACTCCGCCACTGAACGTCGTGCATTGCAAAATTTTGCAAACTAAAGCTTTTCCAAACGAGGCCATGTTACCACTATGTACACAGCAAACATATAAGCAAAAAGTAGATTCATTTTTTATGTTGAGATATGACCACTGTCATAGTATGCCATGGCATAACTCACTAGTCAGACACGCCGTGTATGTTTGTTCTATCTCTTAGAGCATGCGGCCTTTATGTAAACAGGCGATAATTTGAGATCAACGTATATCAAGGCGGGTCTTGGCGTCAACATAGTTTTTCTCCGGCGCTGCATAAGTTTTTGTTGATCGGAACTTGTTGTACTAACGACTGCTCCCCTCCTCCGCTTATGTGGAACTTGGCTCCTTTGATTTGGCTGATACCTTTTGGTGCCGCCAACGTGTACTGGTTGGCTTGAGAGCGCTTTGGGATGAACGAACGTTGTTTTTCGCCTCACATCTTCGATTGCGTTTCGAACACGGCCATTGCTCAGATAAGTAGCACCGCCCATATATCGATCTCAATCAATAAACAATAGCATAAGCACACAATAAAATACGATGCCATATATATCTATATATATGTTCCTTTCCAATGAGCCTTTATTTGAATTGGGACGATGTGATATCTTGGCGCTTAACCAGTTGTAGTGCTTTCTCCGTTTTTGATGAAAACCGTGCATGCGTGCACTGTGCGTCTTTTAATCACCGATAGTTTCAGCCGACATGACTAGTGATAGGCTGATAAATGTAAATATTAATTTTCTTTGCTTGCACATTCGTCCTTATGTTTATGGCCGAGTCTTCTTGCAACTTGTGAAAATTATCACTGCACAGCTCATGAAATTTATAATGAAATTGGTAAAGACTTTAAGATTGCGGACGAACTGCTTATATATAAAGCAACAAAATACTGTACATTTTTTCACAGCAAGCAGCCAATTTTTACCGTGAAGTCTAGACGGGTCATGCCAATTTCTTTTTGCAAATTTCGATAACTTGATAACAGCAAATGTTATCAATATCCATTTTGCTTTACACTTTGTCATATGTACCAATGCATAGGTATATTCGGGCGTCGCGATATGTACCACGAAATATCAACATTTAAAGGCATTGTCTGCTCCTCTTAGAATCACGGCTACTGTATTCATTGAAAGCTCTGCTGGGGACAGATATTAAACTGGGCAGCATCTGGTATACATAATCCAGAATAATTAGCCAGAAGACTTGGGAACTATGTAGGGAACTCTGTAGTGGACTTTTTCGGCTGCTTTGCCAGAAAAAAACACTAAGAATACAACATATACGTCTCTGGTGAACATATTTATGTTGCACCGCCCTTGTATAGAATGTGCACCACACTATAAAACAGTGTGTGTACGAGGGGGGTATAAATAATGTGTATATCTGTGCTTATCCTTGGACTGACTCCGTTGGCACACCGTAGCCGCATAACACCGGTTGCACTATGGACCCACGTCGGGGATCAAAGGATTCGCCACACACTTCGGGAAACTTATCCGGATTCTCCGGAGCTCACTAGTGAAGAATGGGAACCCCTAAGCCTTACTAAGCCACCCGAGCCCCTCTGCATCCGCACCGCCGGCGCACTGTTGCCTTGCGCCTGAAGCTGGTTCATCCTTGACCCCCGAGCTGCAAGATCCCTATCTCCACCATCAAGCCTACGCGCAGGACCACCCCTCTGCCCCCTGAGCCTCACTGGGCCACCTGAGCCCCTCTGCGGCTGCCCTGCCAGCGCACTGCTGCGGTGTCTCTCAAGCCGGCTCACCTCTGCCCCTCGAGCCACTCGAGCCATCTCTTCACCACTAAGACAACATTCGGGCCCACCCAATGCTGTCCTCTACACTCCCTTGAGCCTGGTGTCAAGAGAGCTTGCTTACTCAATGCGTATGTGGGTGTGTCTATGCTGTGTGACGAAACATGCACACCAAACACGTCAATCAGCTTATATGTGTATATTATTGTAGTAGTTATATGATTACATCCCCCTTACAATCCCTGCTTTCGCACCTTTTCTCGATGCATGGCTTAAAGTCTGTACAATTCCGAGACGACCAGAATCCTACTAGATGAAAGGAATACACTTGAAATCCGTGCGGGCTTGCATGCATCCCTTCTCTCTTCAAACCGGTGTGGAAAATGCGGCCTTTGTCTGCGCAATCACAGATTTACCTACGAGATCCACTCTCCCAAAATTGTGTGCACACTCATGTGCATGCATGTCTGTGTATGTGCACATGCCATGCTTATGACGCTACTTCTCATGTGCATTTCCGTGCCGGTGTCCACATATGGAGTCCACATCACTTTAACTCAGACATATGGGAGACTGCCCACCTGTTGTGCAGTCCAAAACACGCACTCCGTGTCAACATCACCAAGCTTCTATCAACACTTTCCCACAGGATATGGCCGTGATCTAATTCTATTGAAGATCTAGACGAGCGATAAAACACGGATACACTTCATTGCGGAGAATACGGAGGTGGCTCTGAATGAAGCCCGTTGTAATTCCCCGATGAAACGCATTTCAAGTAGTCACAGGAACAGCGCACTCGAGCAGATGCCCAACGTTACCTCGCCAGTGTCCCAGGGCCAATCATCATCATCATCATCATCATCATTATTGGCGTCCTTCGCTTGCTCCGTCAGAACTTGGGAAGGCGGTGTGGGAGCTTCCACCGGGGAAGGGGACGTCGGCGTGCTTCCTCCGTTGCGTCCATGCATCGGTAACCGCAGGTTCAGGCGTAGCTCGTCCTTCGGCACATTTGGCTTCTTGCTGCCGTCGCAATATGTCTGTCAAGTCCCCGTCAGAAGTGCGCCGTCAGAAGTGCGGCATCAGAAGTGCGCCGTCAGAAGTACGGCATCAGAAGTGCGCCGTCAGAAGTACGGCATCAGAAGTGTGCCGTCAGAAGTGTGCCGTCAGAAGTGTGCTGTCAGAATCTCGCACCCGGAGCTATCCAAAATCTCGTGCTACGGTTGCGCTCCCAGCAAGTGACTTCCTTCAATGCTATTCGGTCATCGGACACCATCCCTCAATCGTACCTCGTGCCGGGTTGCCCCGATGGAAGAAGATGGTGGCCTGTGCTGTTGACCGGAACCGCGGTTTGTGGAGTACGACTGAAAGCGCCCAAACCTGAGTAAATGTTCACACCGGGCGCCACATCACCAGCATTGCCGAAGTCCTCATTAAACTCTGCATACACATAGAAAGGGCCATGGCAAAGGCGGGAATGAGAGAGCCAGCCCCTAAGGGCCATGCGCTAGGCATAACCAGACATTAGGAACATTGATGAGGTGCAAGCACTGCCGTGGCGCTGGTTGAGACTCGATGCGAGGTTCGCCTTGGTCACCTCGCAAGGCGAGAGGGATTGCCGGCTCCATGGGGACTCACGAGTTGCGGTGATTGGCGGTCGATCTGAGCTCCCCTGGGGACTTCACGTACCACCGCTCCTCCGGGTCCCACCAGTAGGCCACCTGGCAAGACCTTAACCTCCCTTCGGACATCCGAGAATATTTTTGCATGGCGTACCTACCCTACAGAGAGGGCATGCCGGCACTCCCCCTGGCACTTGCAACGCATGTGCACTGCGCCCTGGTGTGAACTTGCAATCCAGTTTGCCGCCGGACCCTCTAAGGATTGTAGCACCACAGCCGAGTACACACCTCCACAAGACAGGGGTACGGTGGCACTTCTCCAGCATAGCTCAGCGTCTTCACCGCCCACCACCACCCATCTTTAAGCGCCTGCGCAAGCCCTCTCCCAACGCCTCCTCGCATGCACACTTCCCACTGCATCACCATCCATGACGGCCACCATGCTGCTCGGGGTGCTCATGACCAGGAACTGCGCGGAGGCAGCAACGAGCCATAAAGAGGCCCCTGCCAGTGTTCTGTGAAGCCACCGTGAGAGGCCTCGATGGGCAGTTCGATGGCGGAGAAGGCACTCAGGTGTCCAACTTTCCACGAATCAGCTCCTTTCTTGGGCGTCACGCATCACGTGGCCACTGGGTCCAACTTTCCACGAATCAGCTCCTTTCTTGGGCGTCACGCATCACCTGGCCACTGCTGTGCCAAAGCTATCCTGCCTGCTCTCAGACACGCCTAGACCCGAGCGTCAACGTGCAATAATGCCGGAAGGAAAGGACGTCCCGATATCGACTTTCGAGGCTTGTGGCGGGAAATGCCATCGCATCCCCTCGCCGACGTCCTTGTCCCTGACGAGGCGCGGCACCCTCGTTTTGGAAACCACGCGCCCCTTGGGCTCGGGCAAGGCGCGCATGTGAGGGGCGAAGTGTGATGCCAAACTAACTTTCGGCGTCACCTCTTGAGCAATACTGTACAACACAGCCAAAACAGGGGTACTCTCTCAGCATGAGCCTGCTTTGGTTTGGGCACCACCCTTCTGGAGCTCGATCGAGAAGCCACTCAGTCAAAACAGGGGTACTCTCTCAGCACGAGCTTGATGTATTACGGTATTGTTTACAGGGAGTGCCCGCTGATTATGTTATATAAAAAACAGTCGGCACACGAAACTAGTGGTACGCTACTCCGATGAGCTCGCTGACTAGGGTTCCACAGCGTGTAACAGAACTTATTGTGAAACCCTAGTCAGCGAGCTCGCTGGAGTAGCGTACCACTAGTTTCGTGTGCTGACTGTTTTTTATATAACATAATCAGCGGGCACTCCCTGTAAACAATACCGTAATACATCAAGCTCGTGCTGAGAGAGTACCCCTGTTTTGACTGAGTGGCTTCTCGATCGAGCTCCAGAAGGGTGGTGCCCAAACCAAAGCAGGCTCATGCTGAGAGAGTACCACTGTTTTGGCTGTATTGTACAGTATTGCTCAGGACGTTGCTGTATAATACAGTCCAACTTTCCAGTGCTCAGGAGGTGACGCTGAAAGTTAGTTTGGCATCACACTTCCCCCCTCACATGCGAACCTTGCCCGAGCCCAAGGGGCGCGTGGTCTCCAAAACGAGGGTGCCGCGCCTCGTCAGGGACGAGGACGTCGGGGAGGGGATGCGATGGCATTACCCGCCACAAGCCTCGAATTGGCCTGGCGGGGCGGGCTCTCGGCCGGATTCGAAAGTGATCACTCGTCGTCTGCCCACTCTAGCGCGCGGCCTCACCTCGTAGCGAGGCCGCGCTGCGGGGTGCAGCTCCCCCTGCTCCTCCTGCCGCTCCTGCCACACAGAACTCCGAGGAGCTGTCAGGCGGCCATTTGCATAGCTCACTCTAAAGCCAAACCTGCGAGTGGACCACGTGACCTACTCTAACCAATCATCGAGCCTCGGCAGATGTGACGCCTGGAGTGCCGTGGGCCAGCCAATCGAGGATGGGCCGACCTCAACCCCGGAAACACAATCCGTAATCAGGATCAGGGTGGGGCGGCACCATGCTTGTCATGCGTAGAATGCGACCCGCAACCGAATCGGTCCAGCACCCGAGTGCGATGCGCAGCAGACGAATCCGTGGCACAGAGCACCAGGGTATGACGAGGGTAGCAGGAGCGTGCCCTATGGTGGCGTGTCTCCCGAGTGGACAGAAAGAGCACCAGGGCATCACGAGGGTGGCAGGAGCGTGCCCTATGGTGGCGTGTCTCCCGAGTGGACAGAAAGAGCACCAGGGCATCACGAGGGTGGCAGGAGCGTGCCCTATGGTGGCGTGTCTCCCGAGTGGACAGAAAGAGCATCGACGTATTTCATACAGAAGCGCCAGCGGGGTTTTGCCAGTCAGACTGAGAAGTTCGCAAAACTGACCCATATGAGACTCCTCCGGCGAATCGGTTGTGGGAGCCTTGCAGCACACTTCGATACCGAGTTCTCCCAACCCATGCGCAAGAGGGCGCCCGCGCCTGTGACCGTTTGCCACGTGTGCCCCGCGGGCAGCTGCGGCGATGCGCCACAGGGAGTCGCACCAAAAGTCCCTTACACTCGATACTCCCACACCTACATATGGAGGGCATCCCTGAGGAGGGGCGTACGCTATGCTCTGCCTTCAGGTCTGCAATACCCTCTCCTTCATCGGAGCTTGTGGACTCCCCACCTCCTCCGACATAGGAAGCATGGACGTCGCGGCGGTCTTGCCCGGAGACAGATTCCATGTAGTCCTGTGCCATCCCGACCGCCTCCCCCTCCGCTCATCCGTGCTTGCATCCACCACACACATGCCGGAATCTAACGGTCCGTGCACCCAGCATGGCGCGCGCAACAGCGGCATGGAGTCCTTCTTAGCGACCTCTCCTCTTTTCCGTGCCGCGGCCACTCGGAAGGACGCCTTCCTGTTGTTTGCGCGCCACTGTTCAGCTGTACAGTGTAGCGTGCCACGTGCTTCACATGGCAGGGCAAGACGCACCTCAATATCTCGTCTGTCCAGAGCAATGCCCTGCTGCAGTGCAAGATCCTTCAGCCGCGCGGCCAGCCGCACCTCCCACGAGTGATCCCCCATCCCTCTGGCCAGATCCCCGGCAGCTGCTGTTACATCATGACAAGCAGCGCCGTCCGATAGAATTTGACTACTCGGCAGGTCATCCAATGGCTCATCAACGACGGCAGCCCACCCTCCGGTGCACGCATTGCCTGCTGGAGGTTCTGCGGAAGAGGCTCCAATCGCAGCCGTATCCTTCGACGGAACAGCCCTGCCGCGCGCCGCTTCCTCAGTCTCCTCCTCCCTCTGCGCCTCCTGTGGGCCCTCCTGATGCATCCCCAGGCTGAGCGGAGCTGTCAAGGGCAGCTCCATGCCCGGCCCGAACGCCCAATGAGCATCCTCCTCCTGGGTGGAATCCTCCGGTGAGCTGCTCGACTTCCTTAGCACTACAAGCTCAGTGCTCGCACCGTTCCGTCGGCCGCAAACTGCCAGGTGTGCACTCAAAGGAGCTTCCAGCAGTTCGGCACAAGGTTCCAGCTGCTGCTCCGACCCTCCGCTGGAATCTGGCTCTCGCCTCTGGACAACGGGGCAGGACTCTCCCTCTGAGGCCTGTCCTGGCAACCTCGTTGGCTGCCTATCTGTGCCCTGCGCTTGTAGCATGGCTCCCGCGTGGTCGTCCTCTTCCTCCTCCGGTAGCATGGCTCCCGCGTGGTCGCCCTCTTCCTCCTCCGGTAGCATGGCTTCCGCATAATCGCCCTCTTCCGCCTCCTGTAGCATGGCTCCTGCGTTGTCGCCCTCTTCCTCCTCCTGTAGCATGGCTCCCGCGTGGTCGCCCTCTTCCTCCTCCTGCTTTGTACCGGCCACATGCGAATCCTGCGGCAGACGGTGCACATGAGCCAGCGAATTAGTGGCGGGCCTTTGCCGTGCCGAGCTGATGGGTGATCCCGCAGGATGTATCGTGCCGAGCCAATTGTGGGCGTCACGTGTTACCGGGCGATCAAGAAACGTGCACGATGACACTGCCCGAGGAGAGCTCCCAGGACGACGCAAGTAGTTGGCTGACATGGCGAGGGGCGGGCAGCTGACTCACCGGGGCGGAGGACGCCTCGAAGGAGAGCACTCGCGGAGCTCGCCTTGCAGCCCGAACACTGTTCACCTCGGTTGCGGGAAGATCCGAGCCGGGCGCGTCTGTGTGGGGCGTCTGTGCAGGCTGCAGGTGCCGCTGACTCGGGCTGCTGACTGGGGTGAGCGTGATGGGAGATCTGCAGCCCCCTCCCAGCCAGCATGCGAATCCCGCCCCCCCCATACCGCACCCGTCATCTCCAAGATTCCGCTTGCTACGACGACTGCTGAGGCTTGTGTGTGCAAGGAGCCACCGCCAGAATGAAACCTAGGATCGGTGTATGCCCGCTTGATACCCCCTTGATGCTGGGTAGCAAGGGCGCCGTCTAGGTGTGATGTGCGGGCTTGGGGGAAGGTGGGGCAGGATTGGGGCACCTTAGGCCGCCTTTGAGCAGCTCTGGGTCCTCAGAGACTGGGGCCTCAGGGGACCTTATGGTACACACATTCAGGGGGTACATATTGGGCGGGTGGGTGAGCGTACGATGGACAGATCAATTATCGTGGGAGAAGGTTGGAGTCACGGGGGACCGTCCGGGCGCGGTTGTTACAGTCTCTCGCACAGTTGGCATAGCAGCGGGCTCGATTAAGTGGCACTTCTTTGGGGGTTTAGAGTGCTGACGGAGCGCTTCCATCCTCTTGAAGGGGGCCTGCCCTACAGGTCAACCTCGTGGAGCTACCTCGAACCTGCTGGAGCTCTGCTGGGAAGTTGGCGCTGGCCCTGCCCTTCCCCCGGGGAGCGATCCAGACTCCCGGGGCCACAGCGAGCTTCATTTCAAAGGCGGTTTCTGGAGGTCAGTGTGGCTCGTTCTGTGTGGCGTGGTGCAGGGTTTTCTAGGGGCTGTTTGGTGTTCGTGGTGGCGAGCGGCACCTGGCATTTATCGTCAAGCTTTCATATACTCTGAGGGTCAGAGCCTTTGGATCAGTGAAAAGTTGAGTTTGACTAATGGTTTGTAAGTGTCTCTGAGCTTCTGAAATGCACTCATCTCGACTGATTGATCTTCGGTCGTTTCGGCTGGGGCTCAGAGACTCCGGTTCCAGAGTCAGCTTTCATGATGAGGGATCATGAGGAAGATAATCTGGTCTCACTGAGGGGCATGTTGATGGTGGGGGATCGGCTGGATTGCGTGTTGGCTGAGAGATGGTGAGGGTGGGATTGCATTGGGTGGGCACTCAGGTAGAGAGGTGTTTTGGCCGGGCAAGCGTGATTGGTTGGGTGGCCGGGCGAGGGAGGGGGCGTTGACGGAGGGAGCGACGGTGATCGAGTACTTTGATGGGAACCTGGTTAGAGAGGAGATGTCTCTTTAGCGAGCGCCGAGAAGCCCAGGAGTGTATGATGGCCACCTGTTCAGGCGGGACGACGGTCGATGTGCCACGTTGGAGGATGCTGACAATTGGGACAGGGAAGCTGAGACACTAAGTGTTTTCAGGGTTTCTTCAGGGATTGAGTTACTGCACTCACTACGAGGCAGTCAGTCTTTACACCAAAAAGATCAGCACACGCTGCAGATTCTAGCACCCCTTCTAAAGGGTGACTGTCGAGGGGCGCTGCCCGTTCTACGCTAGCAGTTCTTGAGGTGGTGCCCTTGCTCTCGCTCCACTTCTTGGGTGGTGCCCCGAAGTCTTCATCGTCAAGTTCTTCTTCTCGCTGCGTTTGCAGTGCTGCAGGCGTCTCCCTGTATGTCGCAAAGCTCGGTGCTGGCACTGGCTTCGTGAAAATGCTTCGTGAAGATGCTTAGTGAAGATGTCTGCCGTGCTCTGGTCAGTACTCAGGTACACTGGGTCCACAGTCGCATTCTTCACCATCTCCCGCGCGTGCATGCTCCGCACTTCGATGCGCTTGGCCCTGGTGTTGCTGTGCGCATAGTCCAAAGACGAGTAAACAGCTCCTTGGTTGTTGCAGCACATGGGCACAGGAGTGATCACAGTCACAATGTCTTGGAGCACATTCAGTATGCATCGGACCGCCCGTGCCCCTTCAGCCATGGCTATGATTTCGGCCACAGTGGTGGACAAAGACACACACTTCTGGAGGGTAGCCGAATGAATGACCAGACTGCCACAGAGGAGTATACTGCAATCCGGGAGGTGGCTTTCCTCTCGAGTCCGCATCCTGCATAGTCTGCGCCCGTGTAAAGAAAAAGAAAAGGGAAAATACCCGATCATAAGTTGAGTGGGCTTTGTCTACAAGGGAGCCGAGCCCTTCCTACCTGTTACCACCGTTTTGCTGTTTGATTTAACGCATATGCAATAGGACGCATATGACTCTAGCTAGTGAGCACACTACCGTGAACAGGTCATCGCTCTCTGAAGGTGCGACAACGAGAACCTAAACAGTTGACTGAGCCGCAGGAGACTACGACCAAGCCTTGCACTTCTATAGTGGCAAAGGTCACTTTAAACATACTGAGGTGCCCCGCAAATCAACAGCTGAAAGGTGGGTTGCAATAGGCAGATGTGTGGGATCTTGCTCGAAAAGATTTCTTAGGGTGAGCTGTAGTCCCGCGGCCCCACGTGGTCCTCTGGATCATCTGACCGCTCACCGTATACACAGCATAGATCTGCCACAGAAAAAAATCTGTTGCGAAACAAATGGTTGTCTTGTGATGTCGCGCCTGGCATGGGGGTTATTGAGAACAAGACCTGACGCAACGCGATCGTGCAATACGATTTGGTCGGTTTCGGGGATTCCTATTGCAGTTTTCAAAACGAATTCACGGTTTCAGGCGAGGATGCAGGGGGAAAGGGAACACACGCCACCCGGTCCGCATTTGTTTCACGAATCTCACATCATCCGGCCGTACCGATGCGTAGTCCTCGACGAGCCCTACTCAATTATATTATTTTTTGGGAAATCGAACGGTCGATTGCTTGGAAAATTTCTGTCAAAGTTTGGATCGACCGTCACAAGGTTAAGTTGAATCGTTTTGCAAGGTTGCGATAGGAATCGCCGAAAACGGCTGAATCGTATTGCAGATGGCGCTGGGTCAGGTCTTATTCTCAATACCCCCCAGGCCTGGGGCGGGGGGGACTACGACACTCAAGACACAGCGGCGCTTCAGGGAGCGGCGATACATGGAGGAGGACGTGGCAGAGGAAGAGGAGGAGGACGTGGGACAGGAAAAGGAGGTGGACGACAATGGGACAAGGACGCGCATGAGGATGCGGCACATGGCAGTTCCGTGGGATGGAAGGAGACGTGGGTCCAGCTACTCTCATTCGCGCTGGCGCGGAGGGTCGCGAGGCTGATTCTCTGACGGGCCTGGGGTCGGTGCCTGGCTCGGAGTGCTTGGCTCAGGACTGTTGGTAACGTCGTTAGAAGGACCGCAGACCGGAACCTGCCAGTGGGGATTAGGGGGTCATCGGTTGGAGGTGTAGAGGTTGGCTGCGATGGATAGGGCTTGGGAGGACGCAATGGAAGAGGCGGACTATATGATACAGTGCAACCAGGAGGTGCACTTTGATGGCAGGCACAGGCCCGGAAGCATGGAAAGAGGGGGTGTGATCAGCCATGGCCCGCCCCCAGTTCAGGTTGGCGAGGACGGAGATGGTGGGGGGCTTCGATCCAGGGGCATGGGAATGGATGGGGATGCCGAAGCTGTGTCATTCCCTGTTCAGGCAGGCGGGGAGGTGTTGGAGGGGCAGCTTTCGGAGGGGAGCAGTCAGAGCGGATTTCTGGGGGAACAAATTAAAGCAAAGCTGGAAGGATGACGTCCCGTCTATTGAAGAGTATGCTGGGCATTTTGCGGGAATCGGGAACCCGGTGGGCGGCGGGGAGAAGATGAGGGCACAGGCCGTGAGTGGAGGGAGCGGAAGGGGGCTCCTTCAGGAACTCTAACACAGGGCCCAGGCATCTTTGGTTCCGAAGGTGGGGGGCGCTCGGGGAGCGCATGCGTGACCAGCCAAGCAGCCTCGTCTCAACAGCTGAGCGTCGATGACGTCCTGATGGAGGCGGATGAGCCCCTGCCGCCGGGCTCAGAGCGCGAAGTTTACATGCAGGAGCGGGAATGTGATCGGGGCAAGATTCTGGAGGTGTTTGAGGGGTTGGCCGCATAGGGCTTGGGCGGGGTGGGGGCCCATGAGCACGGCGGGATGGGGGAGGGAACGAGGGAATAGCTTGGAGATGACGTGGCTTCGGCGCGCATGCAGGCTGTGTGGGGTGGTGGTGTGCGTCTCCCGACGGACGTGGCAACGACACATCTTGGGAGGGGCACGGCGAGACTTGGCGGGAATTGGGGGTGCCCTTCCCTCAGGCGTCTCCTGCGGCCTGGCAGAGCCACCGCCCAGACTCTCTTACACATCCGCAAGGTTGGGTGAGCTGAAACCCCACGGGATTAAGGGTGCCCGTGGCTAGTACTTCCAGAGGTGGTTGGTGGTTGATGACCGGCGTCCAACTACAAACGGTGCGTAAAGTGGTTTGATCCGCCGAGCAGGGTACGGCGGTAGCTTTCTCTGGTGCAGGTTCCTCTTTGTATGGGTTAAGATCCGACAAAGAAGGGGAGTCCAAACCCATTATCACACGCGCACATATACGAGTGAGTCTGGGTGAGCTGGAACCCCACTGGAGTAGAGGCACCTGTGGCTCGTACTTCCAGCGGTGGCAGTTGGTGATTGTCGGCCATCTACAAACAGTGTGTGAAAAGGTGTAATTCTTCAAGCAGGGTGCCACGTGGATAGGCAGGATGGCAGCTGTCTCTGATGCAGATTCCTCTCTCCCTCTCTCCCTGGCTTGAGATCCGTCACCAAAGGAAGTCCAAATTCATCATCACACAGTGCAGTTCACAGATCTCAAGATCGCCAAGTGAACGGGGGTCAGACCCCTTCAAAGGCTATGCGCGCCCGTCGCGAACGACGAACGTTCTCCATCTGTGGGGACTTCCACCGGCCGAGGCTGTGCAGAAGCCAGGTAAGCGCTGCACGTTTCAGCTAGCGACGGGCCTGAGGGCATGAGTTTCCCCCGCCTCATGCAAAGGCCAGGGGTGGTGCTACCGGCAGGTCGGGCACGTGTCGGAGAAGTTGAATAGCCATGGGCGGACACAGCCCCCATGAAACTCGTGCCCACATGGTAGGCAGAGCAAGTGGTCGCCCACACGCAGCATGTCCTGAGCGACCCGCCCCTCCTCGTACCCCCAAATTTCAGCATCCAGCACAATGGTCCCCATCCACAACCACCGTCCCCTGCGCCGCAAACCCTCGGAGGGTATGCGAGCCCACATGCACATCGGGCGAGGGCCCGCGCGGCACCGGGAGAACAGCAGCATCCGGGGAAGCCAAACATCGATGACTTGTCCAAGCAGCCGGCATCACAATGCCATGCAAGGGCTTGATCGGAAAGGGGGATGCGTCCAGGAGTTAGGGTCATTAGGAAGCTTCCTCTAAGAGAGGCAAAGGTGGGTGGGCCGGGGTACCTGGCAGATGGCGCAGTCACGGGTCGCCTCCTCCACGCCCTGAGGTGAGTCGTTTACTTCCACGGTGCGCTGCGGCAACCGAGCGACCTGAGCTTTGCTGGCTGTTGGTAGGTGCGGCGCTGCACGATTTGCAGCCCTCAGTTCCATCGCCCGCTCAGTGAACTCCTACTCGACTCCGTACTCGCTCCGTACTCGCACTCTGAGATCCATATGCAGCGGTCGTGTGGTCGTTCCGCAGCCCAAAGTGAGTGCTAACGGCGTGCGATGTGCATCGATTGTTGTGGATGAGCACTCATGGACTTATGTGCGTGATGTTTATTGAAAGCGACAGCATTCTTGCTGTAGTTGCCACCCGTTTCGGCGGCAGAGCTCAGCTTGCTCTAGAGTTCATCAGATATAGATCGAGCGCGTGAGAGAGAGGTAAAGGGGATGCGGCTTATAAACGTGCTCGCCTTGCTCAAAATTGACTGGCGAGGTGGGTGTAGTCACTCTCAGGCTTGGGGCATCGACATCGAATACCAAGCTTGTGGCCGCATTGAATTCACGCTCGCTTGCCCGCCGCGCTCTTTGCTCAGAGAACCACTGCATCACCCCCATCCCATCACCCCACCTCAGACAACCAATGCATCGACACCCACCACCATCGTCAATCCACCATCGTCAATCACCCCTACCCTCATTGCCAATCACCCTCCCGTCCCCCAGCCTGGCAATGACCACAGCATCCCCATGTGGCTGTTGCCTCGGCCCTCCCTGGCGTTGTTGCAGCTCCCTCTCCGCCGAGAACTGGAGCCCCCTTACCTGACAATTGCAGACGCCCCTCCCATATACCCATCACAGCCCCAGTACCTCATGATCGCCAAAGCGCGCCTACCTGGCGATTGCGGCGCTCCTCCGCCTTCTTGCGCCTGCGGAATTCCAACCTGCACAACGCCGCCAGGTCAGCAAACATTCCCTGCGAGTGCGCGGAACACCTCGGGGCCTGCAGGTGGGCTGTGCGGGTCGTGCCGAAGGAGCACCTGCGATCAGCATGCGATGTCTAGAGCGGGACGAGCGCATGGGTAGTGATGTAGCATACATGTGGAAAGCATATGGCACACGTGGTAAGCTTAGGCCAGCCAGTAGCAGGTCGCAAGCATACAACAATGGCATGCCAAGCATCCAAGGATTGCGCACTGCCCACGTGGCGAGCATGCCTGTCGCACTTCCCAAGACAAGGCCCCAGCAGGCCCTTTGGGGTGTGGAGCGGAGCGCGACTGGGAGCGGGCCACACCGGGCGGATACATATCCTTCGTTGCCTCCCGTTACCCAGGCGTCGCACGCTGCCCGCTCAATATCTTCCACCGGCTGATTGTCCAGGTATGTCAGACCTGCCCAAAACGCCACTCTCCACCTCGGGGACCGTCCCTCCGCCCTCCGTGCCCTCTAGCCGCGGCTCTCACTGCCCCACCGTGCCGCCAAGTAGACAGCGAGGAGACGCGCGTAAGGTGCAATCATCTAACAACGGCGCGCCGCAGAGTGCTTCCGACATCCAATGGTTGATCAGGATTTTGCTCGGCCGAAATACCAAAGCGAGGGTAAATGCAGTGGTGCTCAGATTGTATGGCGCTCATGCACACCTTCGAGCACACTCGAAAATGCGGTAACACAGCCCTACAGTCATCCATTGAGTAGCCAGGTCCTTGGAATTGCAGTTATGAGCACATCGCTCAACACATCGACCTTGAATAACGAAGTTCATCCATGTACAAGGCTGTCACCTCAGCTGACACGAGTACCTATAACACACCTGTGAGCCGAGACACGATCAACTTCCGGTAACTCGTGGCATGCACAATGGGGTCCCCCTGCGCCACCCCCCCCCCATTCATTCCGAGGGGCCGAGGCACGCCGGCTGAAGGGGGGCGCCCAAGACCTGAAAGTAGAGATCAGCATGCAGGAAGAAGGTGGAGCTGTGACAGCTGATATCATATGCATGGGTAGCATATGCAACAGCAGCAGTCATGAACCTTCTCACCCATAGAGCGTGGGTAACAGAGCCTGGCTTCTCGTAACAGCGGAGACAAATGCCGCACACTTGGATGCCAAACACATTTATTCACGGCACTTGCAGTCTCATCACCTCAGGCGCCTTCAATGATAGTAGGGCATTTCAGGTCCACGTGGCCTCATGCAGCGTAGATCAAGTGTGGTCAGAACAGGTACATATCCCCAGATGCTGCATGAGGCCACGTGTACCTGACATGCCCATCGAAGTCATCTGAGCGCATGCAGAGCGTCGGTCCAATGGAAAGCTGCGTCGGCTCAGCGCCAGTCCAATGGAAGGCTGCGTCGGCTTAGCGCCAGTCCAATAAAAGGCCGCATCGGCTTAGCGTCAGTCCAATGGAAGGCTGCGTCGGCTTAGCGCCAGTCAATGGAAGGCTGCGTCGGCTTAGCGCCAGTCAATGGAAGGCTGCGTCGGCAGCGCCAGTCCAATGGAAGGCTGCGTCGGCTTAGCGCCAGTCCAATGGAAGGCTACGTCGGCTCAGCGCCAGTCCAATGAAGGCTGCGTCGGCCGCGCCAGCCCAGTGGAAGGCTGCGTGGGCCAAGCGCCAGTCAATGGAAGGCTGCGTCGGCTTAACGCCAGTCCAATGGAAGGCTGCGTCGGCTTCGCGCCAGTCCAATGGAAGGCTGCGTCAGCTTAGCGCCAGCCCAATGGAGAGCTGCGTGGGCTTAGCGCCAGTCAATGGAAGGCTGCGTCGGCTTAGCGCCAGTCAATGGAAAGCTGCGTCGGCTCAGCGCCAGTCCAATGGAAGGCTGCGTCGGCTTAGCGCCAGTGTCAATGGAGCTGCGTCGCTTAGCGCCAGTCCAATGGAGGCTCGTCGGCTTAGCGCCAGTCAATGAGCTGCCTCGGCTTAGCGCCAGTCAATGGAAGGCTGCGTCGGCTTAGCGCCAATGGAGAATGATAGGCGCAGCGCCAGTCCAATGGAAGAGCTGTCGGCTTGGCGCCCAGTCAATGGAAGGCTGCCTCGGCAGCGCCAGTCAATGGAAGGCTGCCTCGGCAGCGCCAGTCAATGGAAGGCTGCCTCGGCTTAGCGCCAGTCCAATGGAAGGCTGCGTCGGCTCAGCGCCAGTCCAATGGAAGGCTGCGTCGGCTTAGCGCCAGTCCAATGAGCTGCGTCGGCACGCGCCAGTCCAGCTGGAAGGCTGCGTCGGCTTAGCGCCAGTCAATGGAAGGCTGCCTCGGCTTAGCGCCAGTCAATGGAAGGCTGCCTCGGCTTAGCGCCATCCAATGAGCTGCGTCGCTTAGCGCCAGTCCAATGGAAGGCTGCGTCGGCTTGCGCCGAAAGTCAATGAAGGCTGCCTCGGCTTAGCGCCCAGTCAATGGAAGGCTGCGTCGGCTTAGCGCCAGTCCAATGGAAGGCTGCGTCGGCTTAGCGTCAGGATAGGGCGCCAAGGCAACTAGCACGGCCCAAGAAGAAAGCGGTGTGCGGTGGGGATGGCTAGGGTGGAGGCAAGGAGCCATGCTCACCACAAGGTAGAGAACCCGCAGGGAGGGCATATTCTGGAAGATCGAGAGGGCCTGTTCTGGGACTCCGCAGTTGGTGAGGTCCAGTACAGAGAGCTCCGGGCAGGCCACGAGACCCTCGAGAGCCTCTGCGCCACGCAGCTGGTTTCCGGATGCAAGTAACGACCGAAGGCTGCCAGTCACGTGACAGACATACCACCGGGGGTTAGGGTGCTACAACAGAGGTGCCTGGTTTCCAGCCGCAACAAGCCGAGCGCCGGGGCCCAGCAGGGAGCCACCAAGTGAGAAAGGCCTTCAGGTGGCAGGAGAGCACGAAACTCTACTCGAACTCGGGAGCATCAAGATGATTCACCACTGAGGCAATGGACACAACATGCCCACTGCGGTCTGCGCCAAAGGATTTCACGCCTACAAAACACCAGACGCGCATAGAGTCCCAACGCATTTCCACATGTATCAAATGACGGCTTGTGGGTCATTTAAATGAATTGTCAGGGCATAAGGGTGATGGGGCGGTCAAGTTGGACAGCTAGAAGGGCAGTCTGGTGCATATGTGTATTTGCGCGTTATATGTGCGTATATATTAGTATATATTAGTATATATTAGTATATGTGCGTTATGTGTCTCTTTGAAGCGAGCAGGTCTCAGCGCACGAGCCAACACATTGCCGCACAGAATCTGGACAGTCCCGAAGGATGAAGCTTTCGATCCTTTACGAAGACACGCGGCTGTAACTGAGACTCGTCGTGTTTTATCCACTCAGAAATCGGAGGTGTTTCATATGTATGGTTGTCGGAACCATATACTAAGGGCTGAAAGGCATGCCAGTAAAAGGCAAACTGACCATCACCTCAAAGGAAACAGCAGACGAGCAGCCACAGGGCAACACCATATCCAACCCACCTGAAGCAGCAGAATGCAACTTCGCAAATCCCCCTCACCCAAAACGCAACTGATCCTAAGCTGCCTGGTAACTGACCCTAAGTTGCCTGCTCGGGGAGCCACCCAACATACCGCATACCAACCGTAGCCGAGTGATGGTGCTGGCCCATTCTACCGCCCACACATCGAGCAATCACACCTCGGAGGCAGATTCTGAAGGCATTTTATGTTGTTGCTGCCGATATTGAGAGTGTCGAGGTTGACGAGGGTCTCCAGGCCCTCGATGGATCTGATACAGTTGGACTGGATGCTAAGGATGCGCAGCTCCGTCATGTGGCTGAGGTTCTCCATCTTCGAGATAAGATTGTTCTCCAAGTGCAACGACTGCGTATCGCGCGGGTGGGCAAGAGCGGGGAGGGGGGGCATACGCGGGGGAGGCGCTGAGTCCAAAGAAGGGGTAGACACGTTCGGGGAAGGGGTTGCACTCGGAGAGCTTGGAGTGGTGCTTTGGAAGCTCAAGCAAAACACCTTGGAAACCACTCCGCAGCAGCAGCGAGGTGTGGAGTGCCGTGAGGCAGGCGGATTCAGCTTACCCGGAGTCCGACGTATTTATTCAGGTAGGCGATCTTCCGAATGTTTCGACCCTGAAGGTAGAGATTCGTATTCAAGCGCGGGAGACGGTAACCTCCACTTTCGCGACATATCTGCGAACAGTGGCCCCCCCCGGGTCCGCCCGGGATATGTTAAAAGCTTCGCAGGGGATCGTGCGACAAGGGGACAGCTGTTGCGTTGCAAGTAGAGCTCCACAATGGGGTTGCATTTCGTTTATCCCCTTGAATCAGGAGGCTTGCTTCAAAGGTGCAGCGTTTTGCGTCGAGCCATACGTGCGGCTCAGAGGAGCAAGGTCCGCTCACTCCACCCGTTTACAGCGTTTTGCGTCGAGCCATGCGTGCGGCTCAGAGGAGCAAGGTCCGCTCACTCCACCCGTTTGCAGCGTTTTGCGTCGAGCCATACGTGCGGCTCAGAGGAGCAAGGTCCGCTCACTCCACCCGTTTGCAGCGTTTTGCGTCGAGCCATACGTGCGGCTCAGAGGAGCAAGGTCCGCTCACTTCACCCGTTTGTAGCGTTCCAAAAGGAGGAGGCGGGGCGCACGCGCTCGTGGAAGGACGCGCACCTGATTGACGAGCTCGAACGAGAGAACAAGTTCGTCCTGGGTGAGCGCGGCTGCGGTGGATCCTGGAACGGGACCACCGGCGTCGCAAGTCAGCTGTGCAGCCTGACGCTCCAAGCCGGGCAGTGTGAAACCGCGGGAAGGCCCTTCGCACTAGTGCCACAAACCGTGCAGCAAGCATGCGCCAAGAGATGCGCGGAGTCAAACAAGTTCACTCATTGAATTCCAGGCGTGCTTCGAGTGAAGCGCAATAGAGTCGTGTCCCCCGTTCGTTCGCCTGCTGCCGCCTCAGGGGCCATCGATGCCAACCGGACCAGGAACATCTCTTAGAGGACAAAGTATGCGGCAAGACTAAGGGCCCCAAACTGAGTATAGGCGCGTGCGAATTATCTTGCTGGGCTGTGGACATGGGGAGGGCTCGCACCGCCTAGGAACGCGTCACCGGCGGTATAGGCTTCCTTCGTATGATTGGAGGTCTCCGCTCGTGTTCTCACTCCAGGAGGCGGGCCTAAGTTCACGCCCCTCTGCGCTGGAAAGTGTACGTTTTGCATGACTTTGAGTGTGTTGTTCAAGCGGGGCCCGGCCCACGCTTGCTTGGGCCGGACGTTCGAGCGAAGTGAAGCAACGTGTGCTCTTGGGCATGGATCGCCTGGGTGGTCCACAAGGTCGGGCGATAGAGTGATGTTGGTGATTGGTGAGCCTATGCGCGAGACTGAGAGGTATTGCTCTGAGCAGCTAGATGATGCTATCGCAGAGGGTCGACGGCAATCCCAGAGATCGTACGATATAATTTCCTAGGAACTCCTCGTTATCATTTGAATGCAGGGCAGTTTCTTCTCGCGAAAAACATTCAGAAACCTGATTTGCAAAAAAATCGGTTACAGACGAGAGCTCAAATAGACACGTCGACGTCCAGTTCGAAGTTCTCGTCACATCACACGACAGACTCGAAACTGCGTGAGGGGCGCGCGCGATCCGATCGAAAAAAATCCGTGTGACGAGGACAAAACCGTCGTTAAAACGAACGAGCCTACTCGTACTGACAGCCTACTTTGTACTAGACGTAAGTGATATACTGTAAGAGTACGACAAGCATTAGCATACTTGTAACGGTAGTGATCAGAGATAGTGATAAGCCGCGGTACCACGAACATGATTTTGCACGTGTTCATGTTGTCTTTAAGAAGTAGCAAGTTTGCCTACCTTCCATTTGAGCAATGATAACGGTGCAGAACACTAACTTTAGTTTTAACTTGAAGCACAGTGATAAAGTCTTCATTCATCACGGATATCAAATGCCTAAACTTTTGTCAGTCACATCCCACTGCGCGTTTACTGGAAACTCAGGATCCGTCAGCAGCTCGCACAGAAAGGCTCCACGGATCGAGCCCTCCTCCCGTGCCCTGCACATCTTCAGAAGAGTGAAGAGGCTTCCACTCTGTCGCCGTGCGCTAAATGTATGTGCCAATACTTCGAAACCAACAACGACAGCTTCCTCTCGGCAAGTGGTGCAAAGTGTCGCCGTACCTGTTACCCCCGTTCCCGAGCCTACTACAGCAAAGAAAGCTGGTCCTCCTCTATGGGCCATTCCAGCTGTTTTAGTCACCTTATTTGGAGTCTGGCGACTCACATCGCGCAGGGGGTACGGGAAATCTGTTGTATCCCCAAGTTTCTTTTTTCCAAGTCCTGCTGCCTAACTTTTGCTTTTCTGTTCACATCCGACAGTTCGGTCGACACGCTAGCAGACCGTGGGGTCGGTCTTGAAAAGGATCGGAACGTAGACGCAGATAGATTTTATCAAGGTAGTCTTTACGGCAGGTCTAACTCTGATGCTTTGTTCATTAACCTTTGGAGCACTTTTCACCTGAACAGAAGGTGCATATTGACGTTATATTCAGGGATGATGAAGAACGTTCGAACGACAGAGATGCCCGAGCTTACTCCTGATGAAATTGAAGCCGCGCGTGCGCGCCGTAGGCAAGAACAGTAAGACCTCCACGCTGCGCTCACTCGAACGCAATCACTCGAAAGCAAACCCTTTACTACGGACTGCCTGTGAAGCATGCTTTCGGAAGACCGCTCCAATCTCAAGTTGTAACAGGATCGTGACTGTCGAAGATTCGCTTTAAGTTTTGTGACTTGTCACTTTATTTATCTATGCCACCGCCCTGTGAGATCAGGTTTCTAGTGCAGGTTGTTTCGCTGGGCTAAAAGACGGCGTTTTGAATGTCACCCAGTCGGGAGAAACGATTATAACGGCATCAGTCCGTGCGAGCGGAACCAACTTGGCAAAAACGTTTCGAGCGCTTCTATAAATCCCACTTGCGCATAGAAAACGGGAGTACAAGCAGTTCATATAGTTACACGCTCACGATGTTGTTGCGACTTTCTGACGACAACTCGATGGTAGAGTCGATTGAGTCTGCGGGTTCACCTGTTGAAACTATCAGTGCTGAGCATGGTATCTGACGTTACACAGGGTTACGCGGGGCGAAGAGAGCGTGGAGAGCTTAGCCGAGGTTCGGGTTTGCTCTCACAGCTGCCACGCCACTTGCGCCCAAATTTGGCACTGCACCACGAGAATAGGGCAAATTCTTTACACAACTCGTGCGCTACCTGGTTGGCACATCTCTGCCCGTAACGTTGCGAATTCACTTTCTTATTAGGTTTCCGCATCTTCCCTCATGGATAACGCTTATATCCACCGATTTGACAACTCATCTGTGTATGTCGAGTTCTCAAAGTACAACTTATTTTGTGCGACATAGTTCCCCTTGCTTTTCCTTCCATCGCAGTTACTGTACCTCCAAATACCGCTCCTTTCCACTTTCAGGTGTCCTCTTCGGCCGATTCTCCATTGATTTGCTTTGGACACAACTAGCTTCAACGTCAACTTAAGCCCCGACTTGCCAGCTGGTGTCTTTGTCTCCATGGCATAAGGAGGCCTAGCATATACCCTGTGTTGAATGCTTGTTTGCTTCGACCGTGGCAGATGGAGCTTCCCACGAATCACCCTTGGGCAGTGTCGGAGAAGGTATGTGCTTAGACACTTTAGCAACACAGTTAGGGAGTGCGCCTGGAGCGCAAAACAGACCTCCCCCTATCTTCGCGAGTCCCCCTAATCAGTCCAGCAAAGACGATGCTCGTTTCTATTGGAGAAGGTGGAGCTGGCAGCTCGTTAGCATCCTGCCAGTCCACGTAGGTGTTTAAATCTCAGGGTTCAGTGAAAGGATTCTCTACTAACCTTCACTCCCATCTCTAGCTCGCCTGGCGTCTCATCATGCAAGCACTTCAGCCAACGTGTTTATAAAGACTAATCATGTTTGGAGCCGCGTCATCTCAAACTTTCGCCTCAACTTGAGCTCGTTGCTTTGCTTGGCAATTCAAACCCATGGCGCTCTCTTATATTTTGTGCCGAGTAATCCAAAAGGTTTGTCACCCCTGGACGACGACTTTCACCACCCGACCAGATTTATTTATGGTATATTTAGTTGAACAGTGCCAAGGTCGTGCAGGAAACTGAAGAAGAAAAGGCGAAAAGGGAAGCACAGGTCAATGCACAGGCCAATCGGCGACGGATGCGCATGGAACCTACTGACAATGAGGGGTGACTGGACTTACAATACGGAGGATGCCCTCTGTAGTGTTTGTGTAGATACCAGACAGCTACACTTTGACGGGAGCTAAAAAAGAGGGAAGCTCTCTGGAATGTTGTTCCCATAGATAACAAACTTGTGTGCTCGGCACCCTTTTGCCAGACACAAAACTAGGTGTTCACCAAAAGCATTTTGTAACTCCACGTAAAAAACCTCAACAAAAGTTGGACTCGATTTTATCACCCTTCAGCCAAAAAACAATATGAAGAGAGTGATGCGTGAAAGGTCAAATCTTCTTACATATTGGTTCTATTGTAAGTCTTGAATGCATAAAGTCGTGAATGAAATGCCCATTTGACATTCAATTGTTCTGAGTTCTGAATTAATTGGTGTTGGCCCCCTTAACCGATAATATTTCAGTCCCAAGCCCTTTTGGATTCTTTGCAAGTATCCTTTAGAATTGGTCCTGCAGGGGTTAGTTAATAGGGATCCCCAGGATAAAAACGGTAGCATGCTTTTGTGTGTGATGTGTGCCCTTCACAGTTTTAGCTTTTACTATGGGGTATAAAACATGAATTTCGTTGGTAGCTGCGCACTGATGATGAGTCTAAGACTCACGACTTTTGAAGACCCCCCCTCACGGGGCTGGAACCTGCCACAACCCCCTGGAACCTTTGGTCCTGGATTGAGCCAATTATGCACCGAAAAGAAGCAACTTTTTACTTGTGTCCCGAACAAGTGACTGCTGCTCAGGAAAGAACCGATATTTTGCTTGTTTCCTAAACAAGTCTAAATCGCTACGGGGAAAATTAATCTTTCTTGAAAAAAGTATCCAAGTTTACTTGTCACCGTGACAAGTCACATATACTCCTGGATTAATATTTTCCCTGCCCTATACATGGCAGTCCCACCTATATGCTGCTATGCCATGCTTTCAACGCTAAGGGGTTTTGTGTCTAGACGCTCAGGAAATAAGGGAATATTTTGCACAATTTCGCAACCTGCGACAGAAAGAGCCCACGCGCCTATGGGAGGGACATCGAGTTCAGCAGGAAGGTAACACGTTGCGACATTATCCGTGCGCAAGTCAAATAACATGCACCCGTCTCTCTCGCTCTCTGTTTAAAAAAAAAAAAAATTGCCCCGACCGATTGGAATAAGTGGGACCGGGGAGATCTTGGCCGTGACCGCGATATGGCAAGGGCGGCAAAGGCGGCCGCACGAGGTATTGTGACTTCTACAACGCGAGGGGCAAGGATTGTACCAGCCGCGTGTGTTGCTTTACGCATGCTTGTTCGAAGTGCGATG
Source organism: Cymbomonas tetramitiformis (assembly GCA_001247695.2). NCBI lineage: Eukaryota > Viridiplantae > Chlorophyta > Pyramimonadophyceae > Pyramimonadales > Pyramimonadaceae > Cymbomonas > Cymbomonas tetramitiformis. Next base: position 30,031 of record LGRX02006026.1, read on the forward strand.
GGAAGGCACCCCGCTTTCCGGTGCAATAAGCATCTACTAGCCGTAGATGGCGGCGAGCCCGCGTCTCCGCCAGTGAGTGAGACACTCGCGGACGGCGTGTCAGGTATGGAGCAACCCGTTATGGTTGAACGATTGAAAATAAGTGACAAGTTTTCATTTTCGCGAGCGTTCCGACTTGCCTTTTTGTCGTTGCAACTTGTTGAACGTCTGTTTTTTTTCTAGGTAAATGTCGACTTTCGTCAATTTAGACGGTCGTACGGACCTATAGCACATTGTGGGTGCTAATTGGGACCATCCCAAGGAACATACATCATTGATGTATTATATGGATCCGATATACTCGTGGAAATTCACAAAAATGTTGGAAATATTGCTTAATAAGTATGGGGACACATTGAAAATATGGATGTTTTTTCTCCCCCTTCAAGATAATCGTACAAACCGATCTATCGAGGTGAGAATCATGCTCCAGGTACTTTACCACGAATTGATGGTAGTGCCAAAACTGATGCGTTGGTGTGCTCATTGTGCGTGTGCACGTTTATGCGGGCTCGCGACAATCGATGGTTGATCAAGCCAACGCCTGGAACACCCGTAATTTTGATGGCAACATGCATACATAAGTGGATCTAATGGACACGATTCTCGATGCGTACGCGCTGATGAGGCCGAACAGTTGGCTTGGGAAAATAGATTTGCCAAATGCGCACCGCTTTATGGGCGTGGTACCTGAGATGTGGAAGTATTTCATGTCTGAGTGGCGCAAGGCTGTATCCCACTGCCACACGTGTGTTTCATGGACACCCGATTAGCGATGGGCCTTTCCGTGGCCCCGCAGATGTGTCATGATGTGACACAAGCAGTTGCCCGCGTGTTGCGGGCGCATGCGGTGTGTCGGTGGGAGTACAGTAATCACTCGGTGATAAGAAAACCGGAGATTTGGGGCCAGCCAGTGATATTCGCCAGATCGTGCACCCCCCCCCCGCCAGCGCCAGCGTCCTATGAAAATACGAAGAATAGTGAATCCCGATTTCTTGGCCAACCAGTACATTTTCTTATTCCTCCACGAGCACACACTCCTAGCTCAGCCTGTTTCTTAGGATTGTCACTGCTGCCAGAATGGACCCTGAAAGCCGTGCGCAGCTCAAGGAGTTGAAAAAGGATTTTGCTGACGGTATTATTGACGAGTCGGACTATGTGGAACTTAAGGGAATTGTTCTCGCTGCGGTCAGATCAAGCGTTCGCACTAGGAATGCAACCCTCCCTCCAGAGCCCGCCTCTCAACCTGCAGCAAGTCCGTCGAAAACCTCACCAGAAGTCGAGGAGATTCTTCAGCTTCGTGTCATTTCTGACCAGAATTCTGAAGTGGTTGAGCCAGCACCTATTCGATTAGCAGCACCCCTTGCCACTGCAACTATTCCTAGCATGGACGCTACGCAACTCGGTTCAGTTATCGTGCCAGCCCCTATTCAATCTGCAGCCCCAAAGCGGAAAGCGTCTCGCCTTTTTGATCACGGTTTCACGCGCTTTGTCAAAACTAGACAGGGAGTGGTTGTCGAGACCGCCAATACCCCACCTCTTATTCCAAAGACGAAATATGCTTGCGACAATTGCTCTAAGGGTTACGACCACATGCCTGCCCTCGTCCAGCACCGAAAGGCTTGCTCCCGTAGTGCGGTTGTGGCTGAGACATTCTCGTCTACAGGGGCCTTGCTTGCTCATAGGAAATCTATTTTAGACGCCGATGTCGGACGCCATGTCTATGTTTCGCTTCGAGTGACAGCAGACGATCAGCCGGTTATTCTATCCCTGGAATACGCATATACGTTGTCGGTGTCTATCACTGGTTTCTGTCAATATAGCGCTTTCAGCTCAGCAAGCCGCGAATTTGTGTACGTGAAAATGACGTTGCTTGACTCAACCAAGTTGTCACCTCACGCTTTCATCAAGCCTGTGCGCCCTACACCAATTCCGTCTTCGAGCATGGCTGTGTCAGACTCAGGCGAACTCTCTGATCCCTCAACATTCCAAGTGGGACGCAAGGGCGCAGGAAAGCGTAAACGTTACGACAACGAGGCAAAAGCGAATGCCATCCTTTTTTACGACGACTGTGTCAATACTGGGCTCCCTGACCCTTTGCAACACGTCTCCAGAGAAACCGGCATTCCAGGTCCCAACATCTCTCGTTGGGCGAACAGCACCGGTTCTGATGGGATCGCAGTTCGTGACCATATTTTCAAGGGTGCGGGCGACTTAAAGTTGAAAAGACTTAAGATTCGCACTAGGCGTGATACCTGTCAGTACCCTCTTGCTGAGGCAGCGCTTGGTAAGGAGATTCCTAGTGCGAACGCTTGATCTGACCGCAGCGAGAACAATTCCCTTAAGTTCCACATAGTCCGACTCGTCAATAATACCGTCAGCAAAATCCTTTTTCAACTCCTTGAGCTGCGCACGGCTTTCAGGGTCCATTCTGGCAGCAGTGACAAACCTAAGAAACAGGCTGAGCTAGGAGTGTGTGCTCGTGGAGGAATAAGAAAATGTACTGGTTGGCCAAGAAATCGGGATTCACTATTCTTCGTATTTTCATAGGACGCTGGCGCTGGCGGGGGGGGGGTGCACGATCTGGCGAATATCACTGGCTGGCCCCAAATCTCCGGTTTTCTTATCACCGAGTGATTCTTGTACCACAAATATACTGTCGTGCCCATTAGTGGTGATAGGCAGGTCAGTGATCCAATCAAGAGATACATCTAGCCATTTTGTCTTAGGCACAGAATATCGTATATGTGCCTGACCATAAGGCTTGTGTCGCCTCGTTTTCTGGCGCTGACAAACGGGGCACTCCCGAATGTACTTGATGGCTGCCGTTGTCATTCCTGGCCAATAATACCGGCTACGCAGAAGATGAAGCATGCGATTTTTGCCTACATGACCAGAAATAGTGGCTGAGTGGCACTCATGAAGGAGAATGTGGCGAAGCTGTGTGATCTCACCGTCATCTGTGGGGACTTTAGCTGTTGGTGGAATGTACAGTTGTCTGCCATATATGGTCTTACGATAGATCAATCCCTGAATGAGCTCGAAGCTGTAGCTGCTGACTGACTGTGATGAAGTCGATGATGTCAGTTTAGCCAAAATAGTCTATGCAAATGTATCACGGTCGTATTCGGATATAATGATGTCGTGTAGCTGATGAGCTGATGAAGAAGATATAAGAGCAATGAATGTAGAATCTGTAGGTGGTATGACTGGAACCTCGGTGATGTCTATGTGTTTCAGACAATCAGTGAGTTCAAAGAGTGTAGAGATACGCGTGAGTGCGTCTGCAACCTTATTCTTCTCGCCAGAAATATGCTCTATACGGAAGTTGTACTCGGAGACCTCATCCAACCACCGTGCCTGTTTGGGGCTCAGTGTGGATTTGGTCTGGAAATAAACCAGTGGCTGATGATCTGAGCGTACAATGGTCTCAGGAGCTCCCAACAATATGTGGCGAAAGAATCGGAAGCCTTCCACAATGGCAAATAGCTCGATCTCAGGAATAGGCCAACGTCTCTGTGTATCGGATAGAGTGACGCTGTGATAACCACATGGCTTCATACCTTTTCCTTGATCCTGGAGTATTACTTGACCAACGTGTGTGCCTGATCCATCGACCTCCATAATAGATGGCAGTTTCTGATCTGGGAGCTGCAATACTGGAGCGTTATAGATGGCACTTTTGAGGTTATCAAATGCCTGCTGCTGCTCAGATTCCCAGACAAACTCTGCATTATCTTTAAGGAGACGATTGAGCGGCTCGGCAACTTTGGAGAATTTTGGTATGAATCTCCTAAATTGACCGACCATGCCCAAGAATGACCGAAGGGATGACTTGCCATCTTTAGCCATACGGCGTAGAGGCTGCTTTCCAACGGTAGGACCATAAGACACTGGAGGCTGAATTGCCATGACTGCTCGGATTCTGTCTTCGATGATGGATAGGCCTGCTTCAGAGATGTGATGTCCGATAAAGTCTATAGATCTGACGAACAACTCCACCTTGGAAGGCCTGATGAAGAACTGGTGATCTCTGCAACGCTGGAGGAACTGTCGAACATGCTTCACATGGCTGTCAAAGTCCGGACTGTATACAATAGTGTCATCCATGAATATGACAAGAAACTGGTCGATGAAGTCGAAGAATGCCCGGTTTCCTACACGAAGTGCTGTTGCAGGAGCATTGGTCAATCCGAAAGGCATAACTGTCCATTCATAAGAACCGTATCTGGTGCGAATAGCAGTTTTATGAATGTCGTCTGGATGAATGGGGATCTGGTGGAAAAACTGGTTGAAATCGAATCTGCTGAACCAGCGTGCTCCCTTCAGCTGCTCAAGTAGGGTGTCGTGTGGTGGCAATGGATACGTGTCCTTTATGGTGATGTTATTTAGGGCACGATAATCACAGCACATCCTCCACTTCCCCCCTGGCTTAGGAGCGAAAATGATTGGGCACCCATATGGTGATGATGATGGACGAAGGATACCCAACTCGACATATTTAATGATTTGCCGTTTGAGCTCCTCCATCATGGGTACTGGGATAGTACGTACTGGCTGCGATGGTGGCTTATGTCCAGGTTCAATGTTGATTCGATGATAACCACCTTCAAACCGTTCTGGCCTATGACCAGCTGGAAGATCCTCCTGGAATATGTCTGAAAAGTCTTCTCTCATTTGATCACGTGCTGCTGTGACCTCGGGGTCTTCCATAGTGGTGTCTATGTCTGATGCTGCAAAGACCAGTTCACCGTCGACCTCTGAGAGAAAGAAAAGATAAGCTACGGCTTCTTCAGCCGAACCACTGGATCGAATGCGACGAAGGTGCTTTCTCATGGTGGTGGCGCTGACCAATTCCATTTCAGGAAGGTCCATCTGAGTCTGGAGTCTGCTCAACTCTGGACAATACTGTGCGAATACTGGAGCCTGATGAATGCTTCCTAGTGATCGTCAGATTTTTGGTCTGAAAGTCAATGTGTGGATTCCTCCCCCTACAAATTTAGGAATCGTAGGTAGGGCCATGTTTGCCTTGTATCTACCTTGTGTCTGGATGGCCAAAAACCACGACCAGACATGGCCATGTTTAGTCAGTTTTTCCGCGGCGCAACACCACCCAAGTAGGGCCATGTTTGGTCGTGGTTTTTGGCCTTACTTACCCCTTACTTACCTTGTACCTACCCAATGTCTAACGCACCATACGTACGCCCGTGAATGCATGAATCACTTAGACATTGGGTAGATACAAGGTAAGTATGGCCATGTCTATACATAAACAAGGGTAAGTAGGGCCCTATCTATCATGTATCTATACTCAAGTACTGGGTAAGTATGGCCATGTCTATACATAAACAAGGGTAAGTAGGGCCCTACCTATCATGTATCTGTACTCAAGTACAGGGTAAGTATGGCCATGTATATACATAAACAAGGGTAAGTAGGGCCCTACATATCATGTAT
>LGRX02006027.1:0-43334 GCA_001247695.2 Cymbomonas tetramitiformis
TCGGCGATTGCCGTCCCGGCGGAGGACGAGGGCGAGGACGTGGATACCGCCGGCACCCCACCGAGGAAGGAGTTGAGGAGCCAACTCGCGGGAGCCAACTCCCAGGGAAACCCGCCGAAGAGGTTGAGCCTCCCGCGGATACGGCAGCAGCCGGCGGGTAAGGTTGGTAGGGGCTTGAGCTCGGGTGGCGGTGGCCCGCAAACTTCAGCAAAGGGTCAAAAAAGGAGCAGATCCTCTGCTGGCAGCGGAAGCATGGGGCGTGCGTCAACGAGGGGCGCGGCGCCGGCGTCGTCAGCCCGCACGGTGGCCCCCCCCCTCAACCGCTTGTCGCTCTGTCGGAGGTTACCGAGGCGGCCCCATCGGTGAGGGGAATCACGGTGGAGGAGCTAACGGCGGTGTTAGCGAGGCAGGAGGAGGCGAGCCAGAAGATGCTGAAGCAGCAGGAGGCGCACTTCACCCAGCAGCTGAAGCTGGCTGAGGAACGCCAGCAGCGGGCCTTGGAGCGCCAAGTGGCGGACTTCATGGCAAGCCCAGGGGAAGATGCGCCCAGCGCGCCGACAGCGGAGGCACCACCTACCCTCCCCCCCAGCAGCAAAGCCCTCAGCAGCAACCTCAGGCGGTGCCTCAGCAGCAACCTCAGGCGGTGCCTCAGGCGGTGCCGATGCTCCAAGTAGGACAGGAAGCGTCCCAGCCTCCGTTGTTGCAGCAAGCCTTCCAACCGCTGCAACCCCAGCCCTTCTTGCTCCAACAACCCCAGACGCAGCAGTTGCAACAGCTCCAGCAGCTCCAGCAGCTCCAGCAGCTCCAGCAGCCCCAGCAGTTGCAACAGCTCCAGCAGCTCCAGCAGCCCCAGCAGTTGCAACAGCTCCAGCAGCTCCAGCAGCCCCAGCAGCTCCAGCAGCTCCAGCAGCCCCAGCAGTTGCAACAGCTCCAGCAGCTCCAGCAGCTCCAGCAGCTCCAGCAGTTGCAGCAGCTCCAGCAGCTCCAGCAGACCCAGCAGCTGCAACCCCTTCTGCTGCAAGCTCCCCAGACTTTGCAAATGCAGCAGTCCCAGCCCATGCTCCTTCAGCAACCACAGGCCCGACAGCTCCAGCAACTCCAGCAGCTCCAGCAGCTCCAACAGCTCCAGCAGCTCCAGCAACTCCAGCAACTCCAGCAGACCCAGCCATTGAATACCTCGGACTTGGGTAGGGCCTCGGGCGTCTCCATAGAGGAGTTGCAGAATTTGAGCCACCTTTGAATTTGAGCACCCGCCACCCGGCAACTGCTAGTGCCCCAACTCCTGCAACTGCAATAATATGCGTATCATTAGGGCAAAGTAAAAGTATTCATGTGATGATGCATTGTGATAACTTCTGATAACTTGCAATGACTTCTAACATTGTGATTTCTAATATTGTATATCACACGCGCCCGCGAGACATACAATTTCTGATTTGCAACCATTTTACAGACGAAATTAGCTCCCCAGCACCCCGTGAATATGTCCCGATGTGAAATTTCGCTTCTCATTGCCTGCGGATGACCTCTAAATACTTCTCACAACGTGTAATAACTTCCCCGTATCATTTGCATATCTCACGCGCCCGCAAGATATGCAATTTCTGATTTGCAACCATTTTACAGACGAAATTAGCTCCCCAGCACCCCGTGAATATGTCCCGATGTGAAATTTCGCTTCTCATTGCCTGCGGATGACCTCTAAATACTTCTCACAACGTGTAATAACTTCCCCGTATCATTTGCATATCTCACGCGCCCGCAAGATATGCAATTTCTGCTTTGCAGCCATTTTACAGACGAAATTAGCTCCCCAGCACCCCGTGAATATGTCCCGATGTGAAATTTTGCTTCTCATTGCCTACGGATGACCTCTAAATACTTCTCACAACGTGTAATAACTTCCCCGTATCATTTGCATATCTCACGCGCCCGCAAGATATGCAATTTCTGCTTTGCAGCCATTTTACAGACGAAATTAGCTCCCCAGCACCCCGTGAATATGTCCCGATGTGAAATTTTGCTTCTCATTGCCTACGGATGACCTCTAAATACTTCTCACAACGTCTAATAACTTCCCCGTATCATTTGCATATCTCACGCGCCCGCAAGATATGCAATGTATGTACGGCAGCCCGTCCGCGACCTGTAAGCAGCCCTGTGGCCACTACAATTATCAAAAATATAAAATATTGCCTCTAGATGATTTCTTTTAACCACTAAGTACTTCTTGAAACTTCTTGCGACTTCTAAATGTCATTTTCATCGATTATGCAATCCGGGCCCACCTAGCCGTGCTACATGCCCGCCCTAAAAACGTGCGTCCATTGCATCAGATGAAATCATGACAAGTAGGGCGCGCTGCTGATGATAAGCATGTATCGTCGTCGTCATTTGTCAGCGCATGATGCAAGCGCTGAATTATGTACGGACCAAAATTCCGCCGATGACTATCATGTTATATATCATTCTGTACAATTTTCGAGCGTGATTCATACAAGCGCGCGCATGTAATTAACATGCATGCTGTAATCTGCGATCCAGTTCTGCGAAAACTTGCGATCATCGCGCATGCTGCCAACTGCAAATTAGTATATCGCGCATCAACATGTATGAAGCCGTACAAAAAGCAATTTGGTGCAATCACGAAAATTGTAATGCTGCGCTGATGACTTTTCGCGCGGAAACGATTCTGCTGTTGATTATGTTTCCGCATCTCATCTGCGAACATATGTACATCCGCGAACCATTTATGCGAGTGATGTCCTCATCGCTGCGCGGATATGTGCCATATGCACACCTTACTGTGTAGTATATGCGACCAGCTGTTTCCCGCGAGTGCGCTTCTGCGAACGCGACAATTTTCTCACACGCTGTATTCGCTATTGCAGCGTATATATCAAATATTCGATTTATGCGAGTGCGCCGCCTTATGTGATTAAGCTCCGCAGCCTGCGCACACAAAATTTGATATCTCTACTACTGCACTCACACTTATGCGTCCTCAGTTCGTCGCCTTGACGAGTCGGAGAATACCATCTTATACGGCAAGATAAACAGGCCGTGAATATATTAACAATATACAAGTTAACACTGCGTTGTTGGACAGCAACGCAAGTGTAAGATATAGCGGGTGATGAGTGCAGCGGTCTCTGAGTGAAGATCTGCTGAAGCCCAACGCTTCCTCATCTTATACCATACGTCTCCTATCATCATAGATAGTACCGCCATTGGGTTGTGAACCCGAGACGTAGGTTGAACGACCAGTATTGTGATAACGAATAGTTCGTTCATACTGTGCATGCGTGTTCCGCACATGCTTAAAGCAAAGATGGTTCTTGTTTGTTACTTCAAGATGTATCTTGCTTTGTCATCTTCGAGTTCGACGTACGAACTCTCGATGACAGGGTCATTCAAGTCTTTCCTTGAATAATGACAGATGATGTGACATTATCATCTGGCGACATGTACAGTCATGGTCGACCGTACTGACGACTGTCATAATAATATATGACACGACTCGACATGACATGACATGGTATGACATGTCTGACATGTATGACATGTATGACACATATGTCATCGGTCATGACCCTGACACGCGCAATGGGTGTCGTCCTAGTGATCCGTGGGCTGGGGTGCAAATGAAGAACATTTTGCAACTCGCGCAAGCGGTGAGTTGGGATCTTGGGAATAAGCTTCGGGTAGGATGGCAACACCATTCGCGATTTTCGTCGCGCCACGCAATCGATGTGATGCACGATACGAGTCGATTGCGTGACGACGCGGAGCTCGTTGGGATGACCGAGTGCTGGACTTCGGGTTTAGGCTTAGTTATTATGGGCTCTGACTAGCCCCTAGCCTGACCCTGCTTCCGTCTCGTGTCCGTGACATCCTAGCACTGTACTGTACAGTAGTACAGTACAGTAGTACAGTCATCGTTTCACTGTCTGGGTTTCCGAGAGCATAAAGCTTCGGCCAGACACAAGTTATAGGATTATCAGTTTGTTTCCTAGCGAGCTTAGCCGGGCAGCGTATCTGTCTTCCTCGCACCGAGTGCTGCAGGGCTGAGCAAGGGTTAGGGTAGTCTGATGGGTCGGAGCAGCGGTGAAATGCCATGGCCTGGTGAGAGAATGATGTGCCCCTACGCTATTTCGAGTTGGGTCATGGGTGCATGCAGGGGAGACCATTGGGAGGTGTGGATTCGGGAAGGGGGGTAACTCTGACTGATGCGGGACGAAAATGAAAGAAAAATCAAAATGAAAATAAAAAATATGGCGTCAAATTAAATTCTAAATTGAAGATTCGATCTTCTGCTCAGACCTCGCCCTCGCCTCGCACTCACCGGTCGGGTGCTCCCGCTCCCGTCCGCTCCGCCTCTCGTCCAAGCAAGACCAGTCCTCTCGTCTGCTCTCACGTCAGATCTCGTCGTGACGTCCGGTCGTGACACGATCTATGGCACGAAAGTTATCTTCTGGTAGTGGTAGCTGGTAGGTCTATCTGCTCGATACCCATCAGAAGTATCTTGACTGTGCATATCAAGAGTGTATCAACAATCAAGTAAATCGCTGTCCAATGCACTACGTCGTGGTTCCTTTAGTTTATACTGTTCGACTGTGATGAGGATAGAAGACTAACGCACCGAATCAACAAATAACAGTATATGTGTGTGCGCTTCTGGTACACAATGGGCTCAAACTTGAGCGCAGTTTTGTAATACTCTGCAGCAGTTCTGTCTTACGTAAGCTAGGATCAGGGTTTTGTGATAAGAGTTAAACGCAAGCATGAACTTGGCGTACGTAACTGTAGTATTGGTATTGGCTGGAGATGCACAAGCAAAATGGCTCCCGCAGAGTACAGCAGAGCTTAGCGAGGTGTCGTCCTCAGGTCGGTCCTGAACATCTTCACAAGCTGCACTTGACGACACGTATACGATATCACCATAGTTGTGCGTGCATGATACCTCAAATTATCATACAGTCCGTGGGATAATCGCCATCGCCTAGTTGCTATCCAGAAAATTTTAAAACATGCACACTTCGCCCGGGACCTCCAAATATATATTTGCCCTTGGAATATCTCCAGGCAGGATCCTCCAGATCCGCGAACTTTCTCATAGACACGTATCAAATGTGACCGCATGTAAAGCTGCGCGGCGACACGTGGCACGAAGCCATGAGATTACGCGTGCTTCTCGGAACGACGTTCAAAAGCCTCCTTGCAAGTCCAATTTGGGTTGTTTCATCCCAGGAAACGAGGGAAAAGATATTCCTAAAAATTGTAACAAACCGCGAGAAGCTCGAACCGTTCCCAAGCTCTTCTGGCAAGACATGACCACCACCGATTTCTCCGAACTCGATCCAGGTGCAGCTTAGACCCCGGCACCTGTTGGTATGACCTGTGTCCAACCCTTCGGTTTAGCACATTGCCTTCCCCGAAGTAAGGCAAATTCGAACTGCTGCATTGACTCTTCTTTGATAGTTCGACGAGTTTGCCTTCGTGGCAAATCTGCCACGTGGAGCATCCGAGTCAGCCATTCGGATGCTTCACGCCTTCACTTTTAAACTAAGCATCCTAGGATATGATATGCGGAGACTTGCGTGTCGTCGCTTTGGTTGCAGACACAATTGCGATCTTACCCCTCGCCGCAATCGAGCAGCATGGCCCGCACCTTCCGGTATCCGTCGACAACGTCCTCAATCAGGTCCCCGCCCACCCCTCTATTTCAACGCTGCTTTTCGTCCTCCTTGTACTTCACCACTGGAACGAACGCTTGTCGCTGGAGGGTTCGCGCAGGGGGTGCTCACGCGCGCGCTGGAGGGTTCGCGCAGGGGGTGCTCACGCGCGCGCTGGAGGGTTCGCGCAGGGGGTGCTCACGCGCGCGCTGGAGTTACTCCCAAAGGATGTCCCCGTGACGGTGTTGCCGGCGCAAACCGTGGGGAAGTCCAATGAGCACACTTCATTTCCAGGTCGGTGCGCCTTCTTGGCGATATCATCGCATACTTGCTCATTTGTCTCGGTATATCTGCTCGGGAGTGTTTGAGAAGGGGAGCAACTGGGAGCTGCACGCGTCGAAGCTTATGGCCTCGGCATTATCAGAACCTGCAGACGCTTGCAAGGGGGCAAACTCAAAGAGGCAACAATAAAGTCGACTCGTGGATGTCTCAGGGCGCTGACCACCGCACAGCGAGGAGCGCGCTGATCACCGCACAGCGAGGGGCGCTGACCACTGCACAGCGAGGGGTGCACCGACCACCACACAGCGATGCGCGCGCTAACCACCACACAGCGAGCGGTGCGCCAACCACCGCACAGCGAGGGGCGTGCTGACCACCGCACAGTGAGGGGTGCGCCGACCACCGCATAGCGAGAGGGGCGTGCTGACCACTCCACAGTGAGGGGCGCGCTGACCACTTCACAGCGAGGGGTGCGCCGACCACTGCACAGCGAGGGGTGCGCCGACCACTGCACAGCGAGGGGCGCGCTGACCACCGCACAGTGAGGGGCGCGCTGACCACCGCACAGCGAGGTGTGCACCGACCACCACACAGCGAGAGGGGCGCTGACCACCGCACAGCGAGGGGTGCACCGACCACTGCACAGCGAGGGGTGCGCCGACCACTGCACAGCGAGGGGCGCGCTGACCACTGCACAGCGAGTGGTGCGCCAACCACCGCACAGCGAGGGGTGCACCGACCACTGCACAGCGAGGGGTGCGCCGACCACTGCACAGCGAGGGCGCGCTGACCACTGCACAGCGAGTGGTGCGCCAACCACCGCACAGCGAGGGGTGCACCGACCACTTCACAGCGAGGGGTGCGCCGACCACTTCACAGCGAGGTGTGCACCGACCACCGCACAGCGAGGGGTGCACCGACTACCGCACAGCGAGGGGCGCGCCGACCACTGCACAGCGAGTGTTGCACCGACCACCGCACAGCGAGGGGTGCGCTGACCACTGCACAGCGAGAGGGGCGCTGACCACCGCACAGCGAGGGGTGCACCGACCACCGCACAGCGAGGGGTGCACCGACCACCGCACAGCGAGGGGTGCACCGACTACCGCACAGCGAGGGGTGCACCGACCACCGCACAGCGAGGGGTGCGCCGACCACCACACAGCGAGGGGTGCACCGACTACCGCACAGCGAGGGGCGCGCCGACCACTGCACAGCGAGGGGCGCGCCGACCACTGCACAGCGAGTGTTGCACCGACCACCGCACAGCGAGGGTGCGCCGACCACCGCACAGGGAGGGTGCGCCGATTACCACACAGCGAGGGGTGCACCGACCACCACACAGCGAGGGGCGCGCTGACCACCGCACAGCGAGAGGGCGCTGACCACCGCATAGCGAGGGGTGCACCGACCACCACACAGCGAGGTGTGCACCGACCACCACACAGCGAGGGGCGCGCCGACCACTGCACAGCGAGGGGTGCACCGACCACCGCACAGCGAGGGGCGCGCTGACTACCGCACAGCGAGGGGTGCACCGACCACCGCACAGCGAGGGGTGCACACGACCACCGCACAGCGAGGTGCACCGACCACTTCACAGCGAGGGGCGCTGACCACCGCACAGCGAGGCGTGCTGACCACCGCACAGCGAGGGGTGCGCCGACCACTTCACACGAGGTGTGCACCGAGCACCACACAGCGAGGGGTGCGCCGACCACCGCACAGCGAGGTGTGCGCCGACCACCGCACAGCGAGGTGTGCGCCGACTGACCACCGCACAGCGAGGGCAACGACCACCGCACGGGCGCGCTGACCACCGCACAGCGAGGGGCGTGCTGACCACCGCACAGCGAGGGGTGCGCCGACCACTTCACAGCGAGGTGTGCACCGAGCACCACACAGCGAGGGGTGCGCCGACCACCGCACAGCGAGGTGTGCGCCGACCACCGCACAGCGAGGTGTGCGCCGACCACCGCACAGCGAGGGGCGCGCTGACCACCGCACAGCGAGGGGTGCAACGACCACCGCACAGCGAGGGGCGTGCTGACCACCGCACAGTGAGGGGCGCGCTGACCACCGCACAACGAGTGCTGTGCCGACCACTCCACAGTGAGGGGCGCGCTGACCACTTCACAGCGAGGGGTGCGCCGACCACTGCACAGTGAGGGGCGCGCTGACCACCGCACAGCGAGGGGTGCGCTGACCGCTGCACAGCGAGGGGTGCGCCGACCACTCCACAGTGAGGGGCGCGCTGACCACCGCACAGCGAGGGGTGCGCTGACCGCTGCACAGCGAGGTGTGCACCGACCACTGCACAGTGAAGGGCGCTGATCACCACACAGCGAGGGGTGCGACCGGTGGCTGGTATTTCCCTCTCTGTGCGGCCTACGGCCGGTGGCTGGTATTTTCCTCTCTGTGCGGCCTACGGCCGGTGGCTGGTATTTTCCTCTCTGTGCGGCCTGCGGCCGGTGGCTGGTATTTCCCTCTCTGTGCGGCCTACGGCCGGTGGCTGGTATTTTCCTCTCTGTGCGGCCTGCGACCGGTGGCTGGTATTTCCCTCTCTGTGCGGCCTGCGGCCGGTGGCTGGTATTTCCCTCACTGTGCGGCCTACGGTGGTCATACTGACCGGTCCACCGCCGCGTCAGGCAGGAGCCGAGCTCACTACTCGGTTGCAAGTTGGCAAACCACCGATTTCCCGCCACGCACACCCTGACTCTCACCGCGGCGCGCAGGCACACTAACGCTCAGCGCGACGACGTTGATCAGCCTGTGGACCGAGATCGGCGAGTCGGTCGCCAGAGCAGGTGACGGCTCACAACGGTCATTGAAGTTGCGCCTAGCCCTGCACAGTGAGGTTGAGTGCATCAGAGCACACCAAACAACTCAAAATCGACCTTTCGCTTAAGGCCTCTGCTAGCCCAGAGTGTTTCTGTTGACTCCTGCACACAAAAGCTGTATTTCTGGCAGTGTTGCACGCGCTGCATGGCCCTGAAGCCTGTGCGAGCTCTGCGGCATACACTCTTTACTTGCCCAGTACACGCTGTCTGCACTCACCCCCCGAAAGCCATTTCGAGATACTAACTCGCAGAGCACTGACTGCAGGCGTCAAAAAGTTGGTGTTGTTCAACTCCCACGGAGGACAGCCTCAGGTTCGCGCGCTTAGAGCTGGCCCAGAAAAGTTGCCTTTAGTCTACACGGGTGTCTGCAGGGAATGCGTGAACGGGACCCTCCCCTTGATTTTTCGAAGTGCGTCGTTCCACGTGCAGTTGACCTCCGTTGGCACAAGCCGAGGGGAGGACATTTCTGTGATAGTGGAAGCTCACGTTCTTGTGCGAAGAAGCGGCGTTGCACCGCGGACCTCAGAGCGATCCGCAGAGTTTCCTGTCGGAGCGGCCTCAGGGATACTATCATTCGTGCGTCGGGGCGTGCGCAGCTTTTTGACCTCGCCATCCGTCGGAGCCAGGGGAAGCTCTCGAGGTCCTCGCGCATCGTCTTGAGTCGGGGCGACTCGTCAGCATCAGCAACTGCATCGTCTTGAGTCCGGCGCGACTCATCAGCATCAGCAACTGCATCGTCTTGAGTCCGGGGCGACTCGTCAGCATCAGCAACTGCATCGTCTCGAGTCCGGGGCGACTCGTCAGCATCAGCAACTGCATCGTCTTGAGTCCAGCGCGACTCGTCAGCATCAGCAACTTCCATTTTGGGTCGAGACCCCTTTTTTGGAGAGAGGCTTAATGAACGTGACAATCTGAGCGGTTTTGGTGCAGGTGATGGAGATTGTGGCACGAGAGCTTCGTGTTCGCTATGGGATGTTCGTGGTGACACTTTCATGGTTCAATTTCGGCATCCCACCTGTCAGTACTATCTCCCCTCCCAAGTCTGGTATCTGTGTTGTGAGTTAGCCGGGGAGAACGTTGAATGCTGGGTCTGGATCTGCGCTTGATCTGGAGTGTGCCACTGGCGAAGGCTCACTGAATCACGGCTTGGACTGCACGAGGCGGAAGTTCACTGCCCATGTGCTTCTGCGGTAGACAAGGGTGTCTCACATCTACCGCTCTGACCGCGTAGGGCAAACTTCGCTCACATTCTGATGTGAATTCTTCTTTGGTTTGCCCAACGCCAAGCAGACAGGCTGGCTTCAGCCTGCAGGCCAACAACTGGTTTTCCATCCCAAAAGCGCTCAGCATTCCTTTGTATGTCTGAGGCAGCGAGGGAGTGGGGGGGAGCGTTTCTCAGGGCGAATTTTCGACGGAGGAGCAACGCCATGGTATCCATGCCGGCGCGGTCGAAACTTCCATGATGCTGCACCTGCGCCCAGACCTCGTAGACATGTCGAAGGCGGAGGATTTTGTGCCCTCCTCGGTGGCCCTGGCTGAGGAGTTCGACCTGCTCACCCCCGAAGGCGCCGTGGGATTCGGATGGATGACCGAGGATCTACATCCTTCCGGTGCCTGCGGCAACGCCAAGCTGGCGACTGCCGAAGCAGGCGGCCGCATTATCGAGCATGCCTCCGAAAAGCTGGCCGCCCTTCTGCTCGAGGTCGACAGGTGCATTCCCTGAGCGCCGCGTCCCCTGGTGCTAATGTTTTATCAGCAGATGGCGCATGCTCGAAGGCGC
The DNA here is from genome assembly GCA_001247695.2 of Cymbomonas tetramitiformis. Classification (NCBI taxonomy): domain Eukaryota; kingdom Viridiplantae; phylum Chlorophyta; class Pyramimonadophyceae; order Pyramimonadales; family Pyramimonadaceae; genus Cymbomonas; species Cymbomonas tetramitiformis. Next base: position 10,578 of record LGRX02006027.1, read on the forward strand.
ATGTGAAGGGGTGTTTTTGCGAGTTTTCTTTGAGGGAGTGGCGACGTTCACACTCGGTGTCTTCCCTTGATTTCAGCGGCGAGCCCTTTGGCGCCCGCTTGTGTGTTTTCTCCATCCAGTGTTTGTGCCAAGAGTACCTGCTGAGAAGGTGTTTTGTTTGCCACCATGATATACTTTGGTGTCGACAGCGGGTGCGGGGACAAGCGTGGGAAATGCTGGTGTTCACATTGTAAGCGGCCATGGCATTCCCTGGTGACTTGCTTTCAGCTTGACCTGGGCCAGAGTACCATCGCCGTTTCTTTCCATTTGCGACCTGCGGTGCAGCGTTGTAGGGGCTCTTAGCCACCCAGCATTGGCTTTTTGGCTAGGATGCGTGCGGCGCTTTTACGTTGGCACACTGTTCGTACCATTCTGAAGTTGACGCAAGCTTAAAACACTTTTTGCCCAAAAGAAGCGGTGTCTCTGCAAATCTCGGCGCATCATGTCCGGTTTACATTTGGCGGTGGACCACTGCTGCCACAGGTTCCCAATGGAAAATCTCAAGCTGAAGTAACACTCTTTCACAAGGATCATTGTAGGAATGCGGTGTACAGCATCTTTTATCCACAGTGAGTTTCTACGGATCAACATCACACCAGTATCATGCATCCTGCGGACGAAGGGTTCATTGATGGGTCCTAGTCATCAACATCGCGTGAAATCATGCAACATGCATGTTCTCCTATCTACGATGTTTCTTATCGACGAGATCGGTTGCCATACCTTGGATGCAGCAATATCAAATGACATGTCACAGGCAGAAAGGAGGAGCATGGCAGATAGAAGGTAAACAAATCTGGTGGAGTGTGCAATAATATGTATATTGCCACATGCATCGGTGTCGATGCATTATACTTAGTGTAACAGGGTAGAGAGATAGTTTACTGTGGTATCCGCTCAAGTTTTTGATTCCAAAGCTTCTCGGTTTGCTTTGCATAAAGGGATACCCAAAATTTGGGGATATTAAAAAAAACGTTTTGGGAAAGGGAATATTTTGTTATGGATGCATTCAGTTTGATGTCACTTAGATATTGAAAATGCAAAAAGCTTAGTGCATGGTCGCGACACAGTGACACTGCATGGCCGCGCAGCGGCCTCGATATAACAATATTTATGTGCATTCATAATTGTATTCGATCTGATTATATTCGTCGGAGTAGGCGACATTCCGGAGGTAACGCGTTCGAGCCCTGTCAGGGGTGAAATTTGCAATATTTTACCACAGTGTAAGCGTATTCGTACCGATTATAGTGCCTCCTGAACTCAATAATAAAGCAAATGCGTGTACTAAGATATCAGTTTCTTAATAAACTTATTACCTAATTGCGAAAACGAAATTTGCAAAAAGTAATATGTGTGAGCTTTATCCCCTTTTTCGGAATGAATATTTGATAACACAAATTATTTTTTAAACAGTAATTACGACTAATCTGAGTACCATGCAATAGTTGCAACCTTGTGGCATGACGATAAGCGTTCCGTGTCACAGTCGAGCGTGTGTCGAGCATGGACAAAGACTCGCGATTCAACAAAATCCCGATTTGTGTGTCCGGCGCGGGGTGTGGGCATGCGCTGTTGCGTTGCACGTAGCTGCTGACTGGCGGCGCCTCTGTACACTGTACTGCACTTTTATACTCTTGCACTGTTGTCTCTGTTCAGTTCCGTTAGGTTTCTTCTGTTTTTTGCACTGTTTTAAACCGTGTTATCTTGTTCTTGCAGAAAAACCGCATGAACATCAACATCGTGTCTACCTTTGTTCGCTCGGCATACTCTTTCGCATTTTCGCAACTTTTCACATTTTCACGATTTTTAGATATGGGGGAAAAATGACCTTATCAGGTCATCTCAGGTATCTGCATGTTTTCTTGTAGCTTCCTAAACCTAATGGAAGAGGCTCGAGCTGTTCCCACCCGAAAGTGGCACGATATGCGCATCCGGGGGTTTTTAATGCGAATAAATTCCATATAATTACATATATCGGTCCACTTCAGCATATTGGACGCCGACCAGAAGGGCGTAAATGGCACAGCGTGTATTTCCTGAATCAGATGACAAGATGCGCCATCAGTCGTATACACAATGCAGGTCGTTTTTTTCGAATCACAATACAGTGAATGTGTCATGCGCCACGTTCACGTTATCCCTGATATATCCAAACTGATTACGGAAGACGCACGAGTACGCGGACTGGCAGAAGATGTCACGTTTACGGTAATATTATTTAAAACGGGAGTGAGTACCAATCGGTGGAGATCGTGTATAATTTGGAAATTAGTGCTGCACGCTGGAGGTCACATACTCGCGGCTTGAGTCATGGTACTGGATACTCGCAGGTTATAGATGAAATATTTTGAGCGCACGGTGCCTAATCTTCTATTTTCCATTTTGGCACAAGGTCCCAAGTCCCGGGGGGACCTTTAAACCTTCGTGAAAGTCAAACCCCCCACATTGTCTCGCGCCACCGGTGGAGTCAGAAGATTAGGCACCGTGAGTTCAAAATATTTCGTCTATTATGGATATCGATATCAGCATACGGCGGCACATGCATGACACGCCGGGAAATATACCAAACATGAAATCTGAACAATTTATACACATATCATGTATAAAGCATGAAGACTTAATGGAAATCAGGCTCTGTGAAATACTTCTCGGATGCGTATGCTAGTCAAGATGAATACAGGTAACACATGATGGGGGATCGCGACACGCGACCTCCATCGGAAAATGATGTGATGCCATGCCACTAACGAGAGACGAACATGAGTCGTCCTTCATGCGGAATTTGATCGAAGATGGAACCGATGAAAGTTGGACGCGTGGAGGTTTCATGCGGCATGTTTACGAGAGAGGGGTTCTGCACATACTACATGTACATCCAGAAAACATTTAAAATCCCATGCAGTGTCACATATGTGTTTTGAACATACCCGATACTGTGCGTTTGCCCACGGCGTAGTCAAAGTCTCCGTCTGCTGCAGAGCTACCCGGCATGCACACTGCAGACTTGCGTACGGTGTGTTGAGGGACTGCTTGGAAAACAAATGAAACTTGGTGATAGAAAAGTAAATTACTAGATTTGGAGAGTCTGTGCCATGAGTGAACTCTGGAGTGAAAAAGCGGTTTCAACTCGCCCAACGGTAAGTTGCCATGTCTCCGCATTTTTGCGCGCAAGGCAGTGAGAGAAAATTGGGATTGCTCTTGCGAGGTCAAGAAATTTTAAGGTTGCAGGGCAAGAGATGGTAGGATTTTCAATTTTGTCCAAGTACTGCCCCTGGGCGCTTTTAGGCCCTAAAAGCGCCCGATTTTGAAACTCCAGTAAAAGTTGGCAAGGCACACGCACACGTCAATAAAATTGTTCTCCCAATTTAAGCATAAATTCTATCGGGTTACGCCCCTAACAGTGTATGTGACGAGTGGCATTAGCTCAAGAGCTCATAGCTCACAGAGCGCCAGTAGATCGAAAGGTCTGGAGGTCTCAGTTTGAATCTGAGATGCCGCACGCTCAAGGTGCGGTTTCTCCACCCTTTATCTGCAGTGTGCAAGCCTAGTATAGCCATAGTTTCCACATTAACCATATTAGCCATATTAGCCATATTTTCAACATTTGTAAGGGTGCTGCTTTCGGAGCACTTCACGCCTGCAGATCGACACGCCCTCTTGCAAAAGTGTGGAGCACTCTCGAGGAATTTGTAGGCGCGCCTAGCAGTTTCGTTTCTTTTTGGGTAGCCTTTTGCCTCGAAGCCCTGCAAGGCGTGCATATCGACATTTTCAACATTTGTTAGGGTGCTGCTTTCGGAGCATTTAATTCATTCCTGCAGATCGACGCGCCCTCTTGCAAAAGTGTGGATCACTCTCGAGGAAATAGAAGACGCGCCTATCAGTTTTCGTTTCTTTTTGGGTAGTATTTTGCCTTGGAGCCCTGCGAGGCGTGCATATCGATATTTTCAACATTTGTTAGGGTGCTGCTTTCGGAGCACTTAATTCATTCCTGCAAATCGACGCGCCCTCTTGCAAAAGTGTGGAGCACTCTCGAGGAATTAGAAGACGCGCCTAGCAGTTTTCGTTTCTTGTTGGGTAGCCTTTTGCCTTAGAGCTCTGCAAAGATCCGACGTAGATTAATCTAATGGGCGCAGCGTGTTCTTCATGTGTAGGGTGGCAGCTTGATGGCGGCCCACTATCACCCCACTGGCAAAGACCATGAGCGTGCATAGCCGCATATGGGTAAGTGGGTAACGGATGGTAAGTGTCAAGAGTGTCTATCCATAAAGGCCTAATGTGTAAACACCATATAGCTTTATGGCATATGCAAACGTATAGCTTCATATAACTTATGGCACAATTAAGTTGCACATATTGCAAATAGCAACTTGCATATGACTTGCATACGCAAGCAAATATTAAAATCCCAACCAAGCATAAGCTAAACGCCCTTAGTTCAAACCATCGATATTCGCATACAACACCCGGTTCACTAGAAACGTCATTATTTCATTTAACTCCCCCAACCCGAGTTCGCGAACTGCTAGTAGCTAACATACCATACTTGTCCAATATGCAAATACACTTTCCTATCTAACAAATGCAGTCCCCATACTCTGAAAAAACCCGGAGCATTATTATGTTATATCAAAGTGCACCTCCTAGCAAGTGCAGTCCCTAAACATTGAAAAAGAAACCCCGCCGCGGTGACATGCTATATGTAGCATCAGCGTGCACCCACTGACAAGTGCAGTCCCCATACTCTAAATACTCATCCTGTCGGGGTGCCATTGCATGGAGCATATATGAGGTTATCCATACGAACATATTCACGCATCGAACACAGGAATCCGATAGGTTCCGACCCGAAACTGAAATCATTTTCAGGTGTCCCGCGATAACTTAGGGTTATTAAGATATCAACGAGTTGAAATGTACTCAGCCTTTCGAAGGCGTCCATAGGATATCGAACGCAAGAATCCGATAGGTTCCCACCCGAAACTCAAATCATTTTCACGTGTCCCGCGATAACTTCAGGTTATTAAAATATCAACGATCGAGTTGAAATGTACTCAGCCTTTCGGGGTGCCATTGCATGGAGCATATATGAGGTTATATCCATACGAACGAACATGTCCACGTATCGAACGCAGGAATCCGATAGGTTCCCACCCAAAACTGAAACCATTTTCAGGTGTTCCGCGATAACTTAGGGTTATTAAGATATCAACGAGATGAAATATACTCAGCCTTTCGGGGTGCCATTGCATGGAGCATAGGAGGTTATATCCATACGAACATATCCACGTATCGAACGCAAGAATCCGATAGGTTCCCACCCAAAACTGAAACCATTTTCAGGTGTCCTGCGATAACGTAGGGTTATTAAGATATCAACGAGTCGAAATGTACTCAGCCTTTCGGGGTGTCGTTGCACGGAGCATATGAGGTTATCCACACGAACATATTCACGTATCGAAAGCACGAATCCGATAGGTTCACACCCAAAACTGAAATCATTTTCACGTGTCCCGCAATAACGTCAGGGTTACGATTAAAATATCAACGAGTTGAAATGTACTCAGCCTTTCGGGGGGCCATTGCATGGAGCATAGGAGGTTATCCATGCGAACATATTTACGTATCGAACGCAGGAATCCGATAGGTTCCCACCCGAAAATGAAATTATTTTCACGTGTCCCGTGATTTCGCTCAACGCATGGCGATACCTGATACGATGCGTACGTAATATGAGACGACCTAATCGGCGTGAACTTGCGCACCAAAAAAACAATGCAATATGAACGGCCTAAGGGAGAATGCGTTTATTGACGTGTGCGTGTGCCTTGCTAATTTGTACTGGTTTCTTGCCAACCGGGCGCTGTTAGGGCCTAAACGCACCCAGTGGGTATTACTTCGCCTAGGCTGAGCTGGGGTGCGCGAATCTGCCCGCCGCGCCGCGCGGTACGACAGCGATTCCATCGACATGTATGAGAATGCGATGACATGACCTAACATGTCATAATAACTCGCCACGCGTAGCTCCGTTCCGTCGCGTCGCTGACGGACCGACGGAGGACGAGTTGAGTGTTGACTCGCGCACCAGAATTCACGGACCGGACTTCGGATAGTGAAAATAATGGGATTGCCGTTAATTCATGGTAAAGGCGACTAACGACTGACGACCGTGCGCCCAACAGCGGGGTTTCTCACCCGTCAGTGTTCTTTTCTTTTTCGTGTTATTTTCCCGAATACTCGTTGAAATCAGGGTTCGGTATCGGTTGGGAACCTGGTTAGCAATCAATTCTAATTGTTATATACTATGCATTGATCAATTCCGATTTATAGGTGCTTGCAATCAATTAATTCTGATTTCTTATAAGTGTAATCAATCAATTCTAATTTTTAAAAATTGAAAATCACAATTATCAATCGATTCCGATTGCCGGCTACATGGTATCAATTAATTCTAATATTACATGCTAGATAGGAACTGATGAATCGATTTATCAGATCAATCGATATCAATTTTGACATATATCAACACAGCCGAGGTGCGGGCGACCTGAAAGTCTTGCCTAGCTAAGCACGGGACAGCTAGATATTGCAACAGCTAAATATTGTTGGGTAGCTAATTTATGGCAGCCATTATCGAATGCTGAATAGTGCCCTCTTCTAATCTTTTCCTAAGGTCAGAATGCATACCCTTGACTACTAAAAAGAGACTGCAGAAAGCTGGTGCAGAGTCACCTTGTTGCTAGCGCTACGGTTTGCCTTGCGACCACGCTCTCCCATGATGAGGTATGAGTTGACAAGGTATGAGAGATTATGATGGCCCGTGAAATTTCAATGGCTGCCGCCGGCCCGCCGCCCCGCCTCCTTTAAATTGTGGGCGCCATTTGGGGGTCGATACTGTCTTGGCCATGGACCACCAATAAAGTCTTGGGATGTGTAGCATACAGGATCGATTCTGATAATCGATTGCCATATTTTGATATCGATATCTCAAATTCGATTTCCTAATCAATCCATTTCGATATATGATGATATCTAATCAATCAATTCCGATTTGCAAAGGGGGGTATCAATTAATACCGATAGTTATGCGATGTTAATCAATCAATTCCAATAATTCCGATGTTGTAAAATCAATTATCAATTAATACCGATATTCCGATAAATCGGTTTATCAAAATATTAGCACAACCGATACCGAACCTTGGTTGAAATATACGGAACACGCTCATACGACTCGTGTATGTCACAGGTTGGGTTCGCTGGGACTTGTGGAAAGATGAACGCGCACGGCTGCAATTGAAGGCGATCTTTCACCTTCTCTTTTTCTCCCGGAGCCCCTTACGGGATTTCAAACATATAAGCACTCTTCATACCTTATTTTTTTTCTAGAACCGGTTCGTGCGCGTGAAATTTTCTCACGCATCTGTGGTGAGGGGACCCTTCAAAGGGCATCCCACTGCGACTCCGCTGAAGGTCATTTTGCCCCGAACTTGTTATGCACCGACTTTCACTGAACGGGGGTTGACCTCCGTGTGTTTCAGGGACTCTACGGTTATAATATGCGCTAGGATTGGAGCGGAACGCGAAATGTGCCGACCAGCACCGTTTTTTACGCACAGAGACCATCGCCACCGTAGATGAACATTAGCCTGCAGCCTAGCAGTGAATATTAGCCTGTGCCCTTCCCTGAAAAGTTTTAACTTGATTAGATAGAAAGTTGACGATGTGTCGATAATAATCGGTATGTAGCTAATATGCTATTTAAATGTATTCGTTTTCTTTCAACTTCGTGGCAGCAGTGAACATTTGCCTTGTGAACTTGTGAAGTGCCTTAGAAATATAGCCGTGAACCTATGTTTCGGGTGCTTGAACTCACGTGCACGCTTGCTGTGAACTAACGCATTGAGTCAGCTACACTCAGCCGTTGATTGCATCTGCGGCTGAGTGTTACTGTGCATGTCGAGACAGTAGCACGCAGTCGTAGATGCATCTACGGCGGAGTGCTGGCGTCCTTATCCTTGCATATCGGAAGCACACGAGTGGCACATATATAATACAAATACATATACGTGCGCGATGCCTAATACCCGTAGATATGTTGGACCCACAGATATGCGGCATGCCTTCGGAATATGTTAAATTCCGCAATCGGAATATGTTAGATTCCACAGTCGGAATATGTTAAATTCCGCAGGTATGTCGGATCCACAAATATGCAGCATACTTACTCGATATGCAATATGCTGCATACTTACGGGTCCTGCAACCATAATGCGCATAAATACAGGGGCTGCATGTTCGCCGTAGATTTGCCGTAGGTACCTTTTATGCGGGAGTTTGACACCAGCTGCATACACCCGTAATTATGCGGGTGCTGCAACCATAATGCGCATATATGCGGAACCCATCTCAAAGCCAAATCTCTACCGGAATATCCAAGTACACTAGATATCAGAAAGTCCCGTACTCGTGTGGATAAACTGTATAAGATAAATAAACCCTAAGCTAGATATACCCGGAACGGTCTCGGACGGTCTCGTAGTCTAGCCTACCTGTGACACCGCGTGTGTCACAGTACGCACCTACAGATCAGTCAGCAGTCCAGTGTTGGTCCTAGGGATCTGTCATAGGGGCCTGACCGGGACTCCCAGTCAGGGCTGCCTATACAGATTTCAGCACACCACCCCAGCACTGTGGGTGGTGACTGACTAGGAGAGTCAGAAAATGTAAGATGTAAGTGTTAGGGCAGAAGCTAGGTGACAAGTCTAACTGCCAATCCAACTGCGCTATTCTGATACACAAATTGGAAACCTCTAGGTAGCACGTGAGCAGAAGCATACGGGCAATCAAGGCACCGCTAAACAAGTGAAAGCAACCGTGCTAGCAAGTCAGTTTGAAGATTATAAAGTAGTCAAAGCAAAACATAAACCAGATTGAAGAAGTCTTTGAGGTCACAGGAGTTCTGCACACCACCATGTTGGTGTGCCTCCAGAGTGAGCAAGAAGTCAATCGACAGTACCAAAGTAGTCAGCGGTGGCCTCACGGAAGTCCATCCCATAATAGGAAGTAAAGAAGCCAGCACCGTAGTAGTGCTCCACATCCAGAGGTCCGCTCTCATGTAATGCCATACCGTAATAAAATGCCATGCCGAAGCCCAAATCCGCTTGAGCTAAATCCTGAAATGCTAGAAAGCTCAGTCTGTCAGGAGGCTCGGGCGGCTGAAGCTGTGGCACATCGTCAGTCAAGAGACCCTGAGCCGGCATCACCGATTCAACTAAATCATTCGTAAAGTAAAATGACGGAGTCTCCCAACCGAGATCACCACCAGGCGAAGGCATCCCCGTAGCCGGTGCACATGCCGACACAGCAGAAGCTGTGGAAGCCGAAACAGCCACACCTGCAAAAGAAATGCACAAGAGAGAAAGCACCGCGAGAGCGTCGATTGCCGGCGTGCCAAAGCCGAAAGGCGGCACACCGCACCCGATAGTACTGGCCGGAGCTCGCGGCTTCACCGCGAAAGTACCGTCGGCGAAATCCTCGTAGTCGTCGGTGTCATAGCCTGTCAGGTCAGTCGGGTCACACCACTGAGGATTTCTGTTAATAAAGTGTTAAAAAGTGTTAATTATGTGTTAAAAAGTGTTAACGGGTAGGAACTGTTAATATTGGTGGTATAAATCCCGGTGGTAAATAATGATTGGCTTGGGAAAAAGTTAAGGAATTATATAATTCATGTCAACAGAATGTTAACAGAATGTTAACAGAATGTTAAATTAACACAATTTTAACAGAATGTTAACACTTAATCGGAGGGGTGCCGGAGGGAGTTGAAATAGGCCCCCCTCGCGAGATCGTTACACATGTAAGGAATATTAACAGAAAATTAACACTTTTAATAGGAATCATACACGTGGCACTCGGATTAACAGTTTTGCCGGATACTAACACTTGGCAGACTGTAAACGGTCATAAATTAACAGATTTGACCGGATCGTCCACGTGGCATGACTATTAACACTAGCACCACTAGATATTAACAGAAATTCCAGATTGTTCCACGTGGCATGTATATTAACACTAGCACTACTAGCTATTAACAGAAATTCCAGATTGTTCCACGTGGCATGCTAAGAGGGACTGCCGATGCTACTAAAAGTACCACTGGAACAGATACGTTCCATGTGGCAAGCAGACATTCGCTATCTACACAGAGCAACTGGACGGAGCTGATGAAGCTGCGCAAGCGTTCGGTGTCCTCCTTCGATTGCTGCGCGGAGCTGATGAAGTAGCTTGCGCTATTGCTTCTTGCAACGTACCGCTTTCATCCCCGGCCATAGGTAAGTCGCGTGTAGAGGTACGCGGTTTCCAGGTGGGCGATGGATAATGACCTTGGTTTCGAGACGGCTTACCGGTAGGAGAAGGGTACGTTTTTCTGCCTCGTTGCACACATACACGCCCCGGCTGTTCATGGTAAGGTCCTCAACAGTGGGGTAGGCGGTCACCATAGCCAGGCGGCACACGGTGTCGTTGGCGGCGGAGTTCTCGGCGGAACGCTTCAGGAAGATCAAGTAGTAGGCCTCCACGGTGCCGTACTCAAAAGCGTCGGCCGCGCATGTACTCAAAGCCACGTTGAAGGAGATACGCGTTTTTGCCCGGGTGTAAACCCGGGATGTGAAGTCCTCATCGCCTCTTCGCATGCGCGAGAATCGAAGGACGTCCATGGCATCCAGGGAAGGGCTTGCGTGATCGCCATAAAGGGATCGGACGCACCCCACCAGTTCCCGGTGCAGACGACCCCCCTCCTCGTTTGCCAACGCAGCGGTTGGTACACCGTCGCGGACGAGATAGTGGCCGGTGTCAAGGAGATGGCACACCTTGGATGAATCGTCAGCCCGGGTGGTCCCAGAATCATGGTATTCGCCGCCCTTGGCCATGGCCATCTCCGTGAGCATGTCCGGAAGGAAGCGGATCCCTTCGTAGCTCCACGCCATGTCGTCCACCGCCTCTTTCGTGAGATACGCGTTCGCTATGCACGTGTCGATCGCCTTACCTCCAACCGGGGCTGGCACCACCCCCTTGCTGTCGCCCAGGAGACGCTCGACCCAGAGCTCGTTGGTGCTGCTCACCACGCCGGTTTCCTCCTCTTGCTTGCACAAGTGAACGACCGCCATGCGCAGATTCAACGTCAACATGTTCATGGGGCATTGCTGTTCCACAATCACCGCAAAGGCCCACAGCTCTTTCCCGGCCTCCTTCCGGGGCTCCGCACGGGACTGGAGGTCCCCACACAATCCTATTGCAGGCCCTCTCATAAAGTAGAGCACCGCCCGCCGCAAAGTCCACCAAGCCTTGTCCAACTCCGGATTCAAGTTCTTCAGAACATCCATGAACACCATCGGACTGAAAATCAAGATAAAGTTCAGCATGTCCTCCATGGTGTAGTTCCCTGCAACAGCGAGCTTTTTACAGATGTTAAGAACCGGCTCATCCTCCCCGCGTATGAAATGACACCAACAAACTAACAACAGTGCATACATATATACCTGGTTGTAGTAGCATTCATCCCTACGGTTAGTAGGTGTGGCCATTCCCTGCCGGTGCACACAAACATGGTTGCACGCGGACCGGGCGTATAAGGTTGGCGCATCTGCCACGCCCGTTCCTACTAAACAAGGCACATGCAAGGTGATGGGTGTCGGTATCCGTCGTTAGATCCGGGTGCTCACCCGCGTATTGCACGAAGTCCTGGTACTCCCGGTGCATGTCATGCGGCGCGGTCAGTCCCTTTCCGTTGGCCTGCAACTGCTTCAGTTGCATGGGTGAGAAATAGCACGTGTTTGGGCAATTGTTCACCTTGTTTCGCAGCATTTTCAGGAACTTCTTGATGACGCCGTAACACATCATGTGCATGAACGGCAGCACGTACCCGTAGATGGGGTCAAAGTATTCCAGCTGCTCTAACGGCCCGGCTGCATATCGGCCGGTTCGCATCGGATCCACACCATCCTCCGCGGTCAGCCTCACCAGTTCCTTGTGGTCCTCCTTCGTTAACCACACACTCGGATCATTGGCATACAACACCTCCCCTTCGTCCAAGTATGTCTGCGAGATGGGGTTCGCATAGCCCAAGCAGTACATACCATTACCGTTAGGGCCCTTAGTGGCCTCCCAGATGCTTTTGAAGTCGTTGCGCCTTGCCGCCACGGGAGCGAACTTCCCCAAGTCGTTACGCGCAATCGTATCGCAGTAGCATAACATCAGGAACACGCTGAACTGTTCATGCCACACCTGGAAGTACCCGTCATACACCCTGAAAGGGGTTTGGTCAGCATCGGCATGGCCCTTACTCAGTTGTTTCAGCTCTTCCATCATGGGTTCTAGCAACACGTCGACGTCCTTCCAGTGTTGACGTGGGCCAGGGGCAATCGAGATCACACCGCAGTGCTTCATCTTCACACGTTCCTGCGGATACCCTCCATTGCACACGCAGTCAAGCGCAATAGCCTATGATCTCTTCAAGCCGCGCTGGAGCGTCACACCTCCGTGCGCGCACACTCGTGTAGATGTTGACTGCGGGTTGGGCTTTGTCACACGTCGTGACGCACTACCTACCTTGGGAGGGAGGTCCGCACTTCGCATCGCGCCGAACCGCGTGGACCAATTCCTGCGATGGCAACGCGCTAGTCAGTTGCGGTCCTTTCACCCATCAGGCATCGCCCATCGGCAACGTTCGTATACAATCAGCCGCGGCACTCGTCCGTTACAAGGAGTAAGAACATCGGCACGGGTCGCACTGTTTGTCATGCTTCTTTGCTTGCCCGTCGTCCTCTCCATATTCGATGCCCATACCAGTTCGTAATACCCCTGGTTTCTCCTGGTTCCCACTCGGCGTCTCACGCAGTAGTCTGCCACCGACGCTAGGGTGCGCGTTTACTCGTAGCCCGTGCGGACTGCTCATGACACAAGCGTTTTCGGGAGCTCTGGCCGTGGGACTCGCACGCTGCTTAGCAAAGTCGTAGTCCATCATCCAGCGCCGCACCAGCCGCTTCACGGTGAAATAGAAGTAGTACTCCTTGGGACGATACTCCTCCCCGCGCGCCGTTTTAACAACGTCGTACCTCTCCTCCGTGCACCACTCTGTGGGCTCGCCATCCGCATCACGCTTCGTGGGCACGCCGCATACCGCTTGCACCCTCTTCCCCGGCTTTCCCTCCCCGTTTTGCCATGCGAAATTGCGGTGGAACTTGGGACACACGTGTATCGCATAGTCCCATACGCTCTCCGCACCGAGCGCCCGTCTCATGTGCCATAGCGATCCCGGCAGGTTGCAAGTATTGCCGCCCAGGAGCATCTTCAAGACTTTCAGGAAGGTGTCGAAATGGTCATCAGTCCACCTCTGTCGCCTTTTCATATCCATGAAGTACCATACGGCCTCCTGCACGGTCACTCCGTTCGGACTCGCCTTCCCGTGCGTGACCAGCGGTTGCGACTGCTTTCCTGCTGCTAGGTTTGGCACGTCCGTGACACACAACGTGATCGCGGGGTCGGGCTCAGCCTGCAGGGCCAGCACAATGTCCTGCACGGACTCCGTCGCGATAGTGACTTCGGTATTCATATCCACCAGCACTGCCAACTCCTGCTTACAATGGCAGTCACACCACCAACGCTCCCCGCCATATTACTACTCCACGCACGCTCACGCATCGTTAGTGGGTTACAGTGGAAACATTTTGGTGCCAGTATGGGCAGGGCGGGTTGCATACCTCAAACAAGAAGTCTGGCAGATCAAGCATATCCTCTGTAGGCGTATTCATTTCTTCGTCCGCCACAAGGTGGGTCTTTTCCAGAGCTTCTACGACATCTTCCACAACGATGTCCTGGTTCTCCTTCGCCTCCTCCCAGTATTCCTTCTCAGCCGGGGAGGGCACCGATCCGCAGAACATTTCCCCAAATGCCATCAGGCCGGACATCAGCGTGCACTCCGGCAGCTGCTGCAGTGGGCAATTGAGATCCGCCGCCAACAGGTCCCTCATGTCATGGTTAACCTGGTTACCGTTTGTCCCAGCGCCACCTACCAAGTTGCCGCTACGCCACCGATCAGTACGGCTTCTGGTGTCCGGTTCCTCCATCACCACCTCCTGCCCTTCATCCGAACTCAGGAGGACGTCAGACGATCCAGTCTCCCCGTAGGGTGCCGGCACACCGCACACCCTGTTCCTGGCATCGAGCGCCACTCCAAGGCGGCGCGTGCGTGCGAGAAGCACGTCTGACCTCCGTTCTGCCTCTTTGTGCCATTTCGTCGCCGTCTTCGTTGGCATCTGCAAGTCTTCTAAGGTGAAGACGGAACGGATGCTCTGCCGCTCTTTCACGATGTCCGACGTGCTGTATGCTTGGCGCGCCAAGTCTAGTAGGCGTTGGTCGGACACGTGACTGCTGTCCCTCCGTGCACCTGTGTGTTAACCGGTGTGGCTCGTAACATTACCGGATAGGAATTCTCTATACGAGCTCGCACATACGCAAGAACCCCAAGACCCCCAGAGACAATAATGATGAGGTAGACCATTCATAGGAGGCAGACGCTTGCATATAATAAGCTGGACACTAGCCTTGCAAAAGGTCACCATCCGGTAGGCAAATGCATGTATGTGTAGGTGAACACGAAACGAAAACACTTCAAACGACGAGAAGCATACCACGCTGGCGACGGTATGTCCCCAGCGTGACCTCCGGCTTATATGAAGATCACCCTTTAAAAAAACAGGGACAAGAGGCTTGCATAACCGCCGCATCGTTGCGCGACCGGCCCGTTGGCGATCAGCGCACGCGCTACACGGTCCGCAGAGGCTTCAACACATGTAAAAAAATGAAACCCGGTGAACACGAAAATGAAACACTTCAACCAACCAGAAGCAGGCCACGCTGGCGACGGTATGTCCCCAGCGTGACCTCCGGCTTATATGAAGAACACCCTTAAAAAAACAGGGACAAGAGGCTTGCATAACCGCCGCATCGTTGCGCGACCGGCCCGTTGGCGATCAGCGCACGCGCTACACGGTCCGCAGAGGCTTCAACACATTAAAAAAATGAAACCCGGTGAACACGAAAATGAAACACTTCAACCAACCAGAAGCAGGCCACGCTGGCGACGGTATGTCCCCAGCGTGACCTCCGGCTTATATGAAGAACACCCTTAAAAAAACATGGACAAGAGGCTTGCATGACCGCCGCATCGTTGCGCGACCGGCCCGTTGGCGATCAGCGCACGCGCCACACGGTCCGCAGAGGCTTCAACACAATAAAAAAATGAAACCCGGTGAACACGAAAATGAAACACTTCAACCAACCAGAAGCAGGCCACGCTGGCGACGGTATGTCCCCAGCGTGACCTCCGGCTTATAATACGAAGATCGCCCTTAAAAAAACAGGGACAAGAGGCTTGCATAACCGCCGCATCGTTGCGCGACCGGCCCGTTGGCGATCAGCGCACGCGCTACACGGTCCGCAGAGGCTTCAACACAGTAAAAAGATGTAATCCGGTGAACACGAAAATGAAACACTTCAACCAACCAGAAGCAGGCCACGCTGGCGACGGTATGTCCCCAGCGTGACCTCCGGCTTATATAAAACGCTCGCAACAAGCTAAAAATGCACAAATGCTCCGGTGCCGGCGTTTACCTTAGCGGGCCCAACTAACCCCGCGCCCCGATGTGCGCCACCGGGAGCCTGAACATCGCCCGCATCAGTTTACTCACACTTAAAATAAACGAAGATTCTGTTCCACAATCTGCACTTACCGCGTTATTAGCAGTTCGCGGTTGCTTTCCAGCAGTCGCCAAGTTTGCGCTCCCCTGGTCATCCATCTGTTATGAACGAACACCACGCAACCCCACCCTTTGGTTTGCAGTCTATAAACGTGTGGATAAAAATATACGTAACAGCGACCGTGCAACGATTTAGCACCTTACAAATTTTACAGACTCGGGTTTCTCTTGTAACAAATATATTATATATGCTGGTCTGCTCGGGCAGAACGTCAGCTCAGAAATGATTTCGCTAGCTACCTACGTCCAACTATCGTTCCATCCTACGTACGTAGCTAGATAGGTCTTAATAAGGTCTTCATGCGTTTGGTGTTCGCGGATGCACCTATATCTACCGTAGATGATCCTGTCGATCGTCGATGGGCATGGGCGTTGTCAGTGGCGACTGCATTTTGAAATGATTATCTCGCCAGGACACCCACATCACGGTGGCTGCGCTGGGTATTAACACTTTTCAAATGTATCGGCGAAACAGGCGTGTGTTCTGGCTCCAATATAATTCCCAGCAGCGTGATTATACCGCGATTAACAGATGCAGCCTTCCGTTAACACTCCTGAACTGTCCCATTAACACTCCCTCGCCAACGGTTAACACTTTCTTCACACCTCATTAACACTTTTCCGCCTATAATATAGCCCATTATGAAATTTTTCGCGTATTAACACTTGATTAACACCCAGTTTCCACATTAACACTATTTAACACTCGATTAACATTTTTTAACACATCATTAACAGTTTTTAACTCAAATCCTTCCTAGTGTGGGTGGACGGCGGCGTGATTAAGCGTCTGCACGAAGCCTCCGAACTCACCGCATGTCGCCTCCGTGGTGGTCACCCGCGCCGATTGAGCTGGCGCGGGCTGTACATCCCTCACCTGCGAGACAGGCATAGCAGGGGCCGGCACGGCGGACGCCGGTGCCGCCGCACCACCTGCCGGAACCTGCCCCTCCGGTGTGATCCCCGCCGCAGCGGTAGGGCCACACACCAGAGCCGACGCATGCCCCTCAACCGCACTCCCATGAACAAAGGATGCGTGAGTGTAGTGTACCTTTTCTTGGGCGGCCTGAACCTCAGTAGTGAGGGCATCAAGCCGCCGCAAGATGTCCTCGTCGTCCGCGCCGTCGGCCGCAGGCTGCACGCTGAAGCCGTAGGCCGACACGTCGATGCCGCCAATCCCGCCCGCGGAAAGCACAGCGGGAGGACCGTAAGCCGACGCCGCACGGGCGAAGGCCTCCGGACCATCATCCGCAGCCTCCTGGAAGACCTGCACAAGTGCCAGAGTGTGGAGACCCTCCGCATCCTCCTCCTCAATAGGAATGCAGAAGGCCGCTGCTGTGGCCGACGAATGCTGGCGCCCACCAAGAGGGCAGTCGCGGTACGCGTGATAGGCGTCCCCTTTGCCCGCCTTGCGGCAACGGTGGCAAAGGGGCTTCGCCTTCATGTTGTCCCTGTCGAACCCCACAGGCGGTGCCGCGTGCACACCCACCCGATGGCCTCGCGGATGCTGCTTACCGCGCGGCTGTGGCTGCTGCTGTCGCTGAACCGCGCCCGCACGATTGTCTCGCACGAGCGCCTTCAAGGCGGCGATCTCGTCGAGAAGAACCGCGTACTCAGACGACGTGATAAGCGCGGAGGGCTTACCGCCCGCCCCCAGCGTCTGCTTCTCACGCACCGCCACCCCATCGTCCGACTGCGCCCAGGCCTGAAAGATGGCCACGACGAGAGCCTGAAGCGAGCGGAGAGTGACCCCGCCTAGGTCACCCGCAAGCGGGTACCGCACCTTCACCGCCGCGTAATTCTCGAGTACTCTAACACGTGGCTCGCGGTCTCTATCGCTGTGACTCGCGGTCTCGAGCCGAATAATGCAGTCATCTGTCACATGCATCGAGGAATGTCATACAGGGGGTAGTACTGGATATCTAGTCCCCCGTGAAACATGCCAACTAACGCGTGTTTGTTCACGTACACATGCGCGAGTCGCAAACGGGTAGACTACGTACTAGCCATCGTTTTCTTCCTCTGCGCCTCATACTGGTTCCGCTCCGCTCCGTCACCTCGTGGGCTCCGTCGAGGCACGCTGGTTGCAGCCAGTGGTGCTCCTGGGGCGGGAACGGCGTCGCGAACTCGCGGACTAGTCCGTCGAAGTGTACTGGCAACCAGTGGTACGGCTGCAGGAACGGCGTCGCGAACTCGTGGACTAGTCCGTGGAGGTGTATTGGCAACCAGTGGTACGGCTGCAGGAACGGCGTCGCGAACTCGTGGACTAGTCCGTGGAGGTGTATTGGCAACCGGTGGTGCTGCTGCAGGAACAGCGGCGTGCACTCGTGGACTAGTCCGCCGTGGAGGTGTCGCGGCAACCAATGGTGCTGCTGCAGGAACAGCGGCGTGCACTCGTGGGCTCGGTCGAGGCTCCATGTTTATATTATTTTGTAGGCCACCTCCCGGCCCCAGCATTAACCATCCGCTCAACAGCAGCGGATATTGGCGATAGGGGATCTATGGCCCCGGCCAAGGCACCATGAGTGGGTGCCGCCAGGGCTATCACCAAGTCTGGGCGTTTGTCTCGGACTTGGTTGTTGAATTCCGTCACCGCCTTCAAGTCAGTCTGTTGGCGCTTTTCTATTGTCGTGCTCTTCGGTCCCAGATGACGTCGGTTGACTAGCCGTCGTTGTACCTTACGGGTTGCGACGTGGTTTTGCAGTATAGGATACGCCTGGGTTAACAACTTCACACACATATCGAATCGCTCCTGGGCCTCGGGGACGTTTGCCCAATATACACTCGTGCTTTTGTCCACAATCTGCCGAGCCTCCAGGCAGGGTAGAAGTCTTCCAATTTTCTTTACGGCCCGCAAACGATATTTCCGCTGGCCCGCTTTTGGCCAAAACGGTCAAGGAAGGAAAATGCCCGAAATTTTAAAATTAAGTATGGGGGTTTGATAAAAAGTGGCATAAAATGCCTATATTTTTGGCCGAAGTTTGGCCGGCTCATATTTTTGTGCGGCCCGGGGGCGAAAGCCCCTTCGGCCCGCTTTCGGCCCGGAGCGAGCTTCATTCTGCGGCCCCGGGCCGGCCCGCCACGGTAAGACTTCTACCCTGCCTCGAGGTCGAATGTCACAGGGATCTTCCTTATGTAAGCCTCCACGTTCATATGTGGACCAGCTGCCTGTCGGTTGCGTGGCGCTCCTGATTCGACCATCGGTGTCTCAGGGTATTTGGCACTCCGTTACGGGATCGCAGAGCGCGGGCCACCGTCTACACCACAAACTGAACCGATACCATACGATGTTGTTCGGTGCGGTCGGTCGGCCGTGGGTGCTGAGGCTGCGGCTCCCCAGGCGGCCGTGGGGGCTGAGGCTGCGGCTCCCCAGGCGGCCGTGGGGGCTGAGGCTGCTGCCTCCCAAGCGGCCGTGGGGGCTGAGGGCAAGGGCAAGAAGAAGCGCCGGACCAAGGGCAAGGGCAAGAAGAAAGAGAAGGATGATGGCCCTCCAAAGTGGAAAGACGGGCCCTTCTCCAAGAGCAACATCGACTACTTCACAGGGAAAGTATCTTCCGTTGAGCTGGTACGGCCCCAAATCAAATTCCCTGTCGGCCCGCCTTCGGTCCGCCCGGTCCAAATTACAAAATGCCCGCCGCAGGCGCGAAAATTTAATCTTAAGTATGGGGAAAATGCAAAATCGCAAAATTTTCATCAAAATTCTAGAAGTTAGCGCCAAATTGGTTCGGCCCCAAAGCAATTTCTCTTTCGGCCCCTCTTCGGCCCGGGCCTCATTTTGGCGACTCAGTTCGGCCCGGGGCCGGCCAATCGGGGTAAGATATCTTCCCTGCTACTTCAACAAGATGTACCGCTATGTGGTGAAGGGGGTGGCCGCTGTAGAGGATTTGCCCGCGTTTGGCACGGTGGAGGACAAGATCAAGTTCATCCAAGGCGCCTTGCTGAACATGGTGGACCACGCGTTCAACCGAGACCCCGAACATCTTGGATGTAGGAAGCACCGGAACCCGATGCCGGATGGGACTTGGCAGTCATGGTGCGGGGTGGAGGGCGGGCATCCGGAGTACCGGACACATCTGCCAGGGGGCAAGTGGCTCGAGGGGGAAGAGTACTACCGCAGAATCCGAAAGGTGATCCTAGCCAATGCTTCCCCCCAACAAATCAAGAAACAACTCCACGACTTTAACACTAACGCCATAGAAGGGTGGAACGGTATGTTCTACCATGCATACCTTCCGGGAGGGAAAGGACAGCAGACGGGTCAGGGTGCCATCTTTCACTACAGCCGTACAACGCGGCAAACGGCATCTGCAGTAAGAATGATGGCCAAAGTTATCGGCAAACCGTTGTCTCTAGATTAGGCATGGATGTGCCTTTTTCCATGAAAGGCCTTGACCTAGAGCAGTACGCCATCCGCGTGAAGGCGGCGGAGGAGCGGCGGACCCGGACGCACAAGAGGCGCAGGCTGCATCGACGGGAGGAGGCTGACAAGAGGAGCCAATATGCCTCCTGCCAAGATGCAACCAATGATAGCCGAGGCCGTAGCATAGCGGTTAGGAACTTGGAGGAAGAGATTTAGACAACTGAAGTGGTGTCAAACTAGATTGCATGGGTATCAACAAATTTCACCCCTAGCCCATGTTTACTATGCAATTTACAGACTTTGCGGGGGTCTCCGATATGGACATGTATGTAATGTATCCAAGACTATAAGTGATGCCGCAATGGTAAATAGTAATTATGGATACGTAAGTGAATAATTGAAAGTGTTTACCAGGGCTACCAAGAGCCCATCGGATGCATTAACAAGATGATAAATGATTTATTTAGGCAAAATGTTGAAAATCTGACTGTTACAGCCGAGTTTGGGTAGTAGAGTTTGACTACTTATAAACTTTCACTGCATACCGGATATGGCTAGGGGTAATCAATGACATGTAAATACCTCAAAAAAGTGCTCACTCAATTAGTGAGGGCAAGTTTTTTAAATATGACTATTTTGGTGATCTCCAGCAGAAAAGTAGCACTGGCAGAGACTTTTCTCGGATTTTCTCGAAAATGAATCTTAGACTTTTGTCGTCAATTTTTATAAGGAAATTAACTCCCTATTGATAGGCTGTCGCGATTATGAACAGCGATGTGTTGTGGCGGGTGGCGTGGTGGCACGGCTGCTGGGGTGTCAGGTGTGCGGGGTGGCGGTGTCTGGGCGCGCATGTTGCTTGCGGGGGAAAACTTTTAGATATATCAATGGAATGTGGAAGGTTCAGAAAACTCGGCAGAATCTTTGAAAAGGCCTTATTCTGGGAATTTCGAAAGTGCACATGGCTGTCTGTGCATCCCCAAAGGCCCTGACGGGCAACCTGACGAAAAGGTGCCTGGTCAGTGGGGGAATCCTCAAGGGGAAAGCACAAAGGAACGGCTCAAGTTCGAGAACTTCGCAGCGAAGGCCGAGTGGACTGGTGGGCTAGACTTTAAAAGGGAGGCCAAGGTCCAGCGGCCAGCAGAGACCAAATTCACAGCTCGCTCGGGCTGGTTGAAAAGGTTGAATTCAGCCCACGAGCCGGGCCAACCAGCCCGAGTGGGAATGCCCAAAGCAGGCAACAGCAGTCGGCACTGAAGTCACAAGGGTCGACTCAGGCCACGTCAGCAAAAGTACCCAGTCGGACGATGTTTGAGAATTCGAAGCGTTCGGGCAGAGGTCGAGTGTGGTGAATCCACTCGGCAGTCATACAGCCAGAAAGCGCGTGAATGCACACTTGAAAGCAGCAAAACGGGGCCCGGAAAGAGGAGCGGTCGTCTCTTTGACGTCTGAAAAGTCGTCAAAGGTGTTGAGTTGGGACGTCGTCGAAAGCAGCCGAGCTTAGCCGAGTGTGCTGACTTTCCATATTTGAGCTGAATTCGGGCTATTTGAAAAGGGAAAGCCGCTGGCTGTCGCGTTGTCACCGTACACCTTCTCAACACTTTCAGGATGGGAATTCACGCTCGGGAGTGCGAACTACCGCGCCTCACCTGAGAATTCCCTCGGGAACTTGGTAAAGAAACGTGACCGTAAACGACGAAGACGATGTCTTCGTGCGAACACGGAGAAGAAAGCAGCAGCGGCGTTAGTGAGTGGTGTAAACGCTGAGCTGCGGCACGCACACATACCGCAAACGCACGCACGCACGCATGAATTCAAGGTACACTTTTGCGCGCCTGTTTATTGCTGTAAAGTGAATTCAAAGGTGCTCCGGGCTCCTCGTAGGCATAGCGAGTTCCTGCACGACTGCCCGTTCCTTGCGAGAAAACGCGGAAAGCTTTCGCATATCACAAGGTGCGTGCCTCGGGCTTACCTCGACTGCGTAGAGCTGCGGCCTTTAGCACTGCGGATTCGCCTTTAGTTACACGCGTGTGAATCTACGCCTAAGCGGTATAGTAGCGCGAGCGAGGCTGCGAATTCGGGGTCGCTGAATTTACGCTATGCGTTACGTACGGAACGGGTATCGGACAAGCTGTCCCTGACTGATTCAAACGGGCGCTGGGTGCGTGAGGATTTGCAAGTTCGCTGTGAATTCAGCGAGGAAAAATATATTCAATACAAATTTACGCACGGCCAAGATGATTTTGAAAGGTTCAGGTTTATCCGCAGAATGTTTGAAAATTGTCTCTATTCTTCTTAAGAGGCTGGTTTCCTACAGCTGCAGTGAGGCATTTTGTGTCCTTTCGGTTCGCGATGTTTCGCCTTCTCCAATCAGCGATCTGTTCCCACATTTGAACTGTCGCCAAATGCTACATCCCGTTGGTGACTCTTGAGATACTTCATTCTGCAGCTAGCTGCTGTTGTGACGCGATGTCATATGTGGTGCGTCAGTGTCGAGTCGTTGCGAACTCCCGCGCTTGGGGCGCAGCGCAGCGCTTCGCGTTGCTCTCGTCGGCGTTGCTGGTGCCAGCTGTGATCCGGTGCGGCGAGCCGGAGATTTTGTCCACGTGGCGCGACTGAGATGCTATGGTGCCTGTGATATTTCTTGATCTTCACGAGGCCGTGGATGGGCTCAGCCTGGTCCGGCGGACGTCATGTGACACCCGGTGGAGTGTCATCCAGTTCGTGAGAGCGTGAGCGCTTCTGAGAGAAAGCATTCTGTAAAACAAGAAATGGGTCTGAGCGAACATAACTCGGGTTTGGAGTTGCTGTCGTACGCGATGACGTGGCTGTCGTGCTGCTAAATAACTGACTGTGGTGTTTTGGGTTAATGTAACGGCTGATACGCCATGGGTGGCGTCTGTGGCTGCTGTGCATGGGTGGTGTTGTCGTGACGAGTCGTACTGTAGGGCTTTGGCGTCTTTTGGGGTATAATTAAATGCGAGACAAGCGCCATCGGGCGGATAACTGATTGTGAGGAAGGGGCTGTCTGATGTGCGTCACACTGATCGCGCGCTTCACGGGGGTTCGACTCGCAAAGAGGATGGGCCTGCGAGACTTGCCCCTGTAAGGGCAGCAGTCAGAAGGGCTCGCCTTCAGGCGTGTATGCCGGCATCTGCTTTCCTGGTGGCTCGCTGAAGCAAGATTTATATCTGAAGGGTGACTGGCTGACGGGGATCGCTGGTGGTACCTAAGTACGAAAGCGGGGCGGTGGCGTGGCTGGTATAAATGGTATGACTAGTATAACTAGCAAACTGGCGTAACTGGGGGAAAATGGTGCAGCAGAGTGGGGGAAAACGGTGACAGCTGAGCGTGAACGTGAGTATGATTGTCTGAGGGGTGACAGGGTAGGGGTGTGGCTGAGCTGGGGCAGCGGGGGAGACCCTGTCGTGGGCTGCAAAGGGGTACCCCCCTTCGATCCTATGGTGGAGCGTGTCCATAGTTGTGACAGCTGTCGCGATTATGAACAGCGATGTGTTGTGGCGGGTGGCGTGGTGGCACGGCTGCTGGGGTGTCAGGTGTGCGGGGTGGCGGTGTCTGGGCGCGCATGTTGCTTGCGGGGGAAAACTTTTAGATATACAGTAAACACTCAGTATTAAGGAATTCACCGTTAAGGAATCAGCCAGCGTTTGGGGTCACGATTTTAGTGATTTGGCTGGCTGGACCAAAAAAAATAAGGAAGAGGTCCGAAATAAGGAAGGCCGTCGCTGGCTGACATGCTTTCGGCAATCTTAAAATAAGGAGTTGACGCTGGCATAGCTTGACGCGGTGCACATGGCTAATTATTGCACATGGCATTCGTTACGTTTGGATTTCCGGGGTTCAGCTGCAGTGCTCTTTGGCGTGGCGACTGGCACGAGAGCTCGCAGCTCCGGGTTGCTGTTCACACGCCGCCTGAGTTCATTTGTTAGTGGCGTGTTGAGCGCGTCCAAGGACTTCTTGCTAAGCGCTGCGTAACCCGCAAATGTCGCTGGTTGCTGAAGGGTAAACAAGCTCCCTTTCATCGTCAGACTCACTTTTTTGCCCGTTCCCTTCAGCGCGGTGAGGTGGTCCTTAAGGCGCTCGTCCGTGACGGTTTGCAGCAAGGCCAACGCTGCCTCCGGTGTTGTGTCACCAACGGTGAACAGAGCGCCCTTAGCCTCCATCACACCCCTCATCATAGCGATATTCCTGGCTATGTTACCGGCTCGTTGTTTTTCCAGGGATGGCGGCGACGTTACACTGGTCCTCGGACTCCTCCTGACCTCCTGAGCCTGCTGGGGAGCCACCACCTCCTCATCCTCCTCGGACTGCTCGTCCAGGGAGGACCTGAACGCCGCCTCTGTCATGATAGTGGGTAATGGGCTCACTGCCTCCTCCGGTGTGGGCAATGCCCCCGGGGCCGGTGCTGCGGCCTGATTTATCTTGAGGTGTGTTGGCTGCTCCGGCGCCTGGGCTGGGCGCGACTCCTGGGTGCGGGGCTGGGTGGTATGTGCGCCCTGGGGTCGACGTCCTTGCGCAGGGGGGACCGGAACCATCGTCAAGAACGGGCGCAGGAGGTTCAGCGCGTCACATACTTCGCCGACCCATATCGCGTGGCTCTCGGGAAGTTGCGACTGTGTCATGTGGTTGGTATCATCGCTGAATATACGTGCTGCCGGGTCGTACGTCACCCACGGGCACTCAGACAAGTACTTCACCCAGACTCCGATGTCCGCAAGAAAATTGTCCTGCACGTCCGCTGCTACCTGCGGTGGCTGAATCGTACCCGCAGTGCGAACTCCACCCGGGGGTGCATGCGCCGCCACCCCGGCGCCAGCAGGATCCGCCGCTACCTGCGGTGCATGCATCGTACCCGCAGTGCGAACTCCACCCGGGGGTGCATGCGCCGCCACCCCGCCGCCAGCAGGATCCGCCGCTACCTGCGGTGGCTGGATCGTACCCGCAGTGCGAACTCCACCCGGGGGTGCATGCGCCGCCACCCCGCCGCCAGCAGGATCCGCCGCTACCTGCGGTGGCTGGATCGTACCCGCAGTGCGAACTCCACCCGGGGGTGCATGCGCCGCCACCCCGCCGTCAGCAGGATCCGCCGCTACCTGCGGTGCCTGCATCGTACCCGCAGTGCGAACTCCACCCGGGGGTGCATGCACCGCCACCCCGCGCCAGCAGGATCCGCCGCTACCTGCGGTGCATGCGTCGCCACCCTGCCGCAAGCAGCAGCTGCCACTGTATGCGGCTGCTGATTCGCAACCGCAGGGTGAAATGCACCCGGGGGACCCCCTGCTACGGCATCAACAGCCTGCTGCCACGGCCCAGGGAATCTCGCACGGAGGACGTTGGATTCCTCAGGCGTGGTCACCCTGAGTCCCGTACACTGCGGATTGCCGGCGATGAACCTGTCGAACTGCAGCATGGCCGTGATGTTCGCCGTTACCTTTGGCGCACAAGCGGTGCATAGTTCTGCCTCGCCGAGGACATCCTGCCGGCAGGTCGCAGGGGACACACACTGCGTTTGGAATTTCTTGTTGTTGTTGCGCATCTTCTGCTTGATCCACTGGCTGCATTTGCCCTTGGCCACCGTGTGCTCCTGGCTCAGAGGAGCCAGCAGCTGGAAAGCCGCGCACTTGTTAAACACGTTCTCAAGGAGAATGTCGAAGTTCCCCTGAAGCCACCCTTCCCCGCCGGGTGAAGCGTGCATGCCCGACTTAAGGCATATACCGGCGTGTATCTTCGGCGCCAGGTCGTTGAACTGTTCCAGGAGCCCCACCGGAGCTGGCCGTTTAGCCGCCGTCATGGGTATCACAGTCGGCCAGACGGGGTCGCTTCGTCTTCGTGTCTGTCCCCCCTGCACATGCGCATGATAAACGTTACGCAAGCGTATGTGATACAAGCAAGCATGCCCTCTTGGTACCTGCAACTGTCAACTGGGTAGGCGGTGAAGCAGGCAGGAAATACACGCACCCTCGCCCATCCCTGCCCACCCACCACTCGCAGCGCCGCTGCTCACCCTGTGGCCGCTGATTCGCAACCGCAGATGAAGCAGCCTATAACACGGCGCCGGGGAGAGCGCCGCACGCGCCACGCGCCTGATTCGGCGCGGAGCGGAGCAGCCTCCAGCAAGCAGGAAATACACCACAGGATTCGTACTCCCAGCTTCCACGGACTTCGCGCACAAATGGATACTGCGTGCGGTCTCCTGAGCAACCTATACTATAGCGTGCGGCCTACCCCTTAGCGTGCATTCTTATCGCAGTGTATCTATGGGGCTGTTTGCAATCTGCATTAAAATAAGTTTGAATGTTACTGCTAGGGGGCTGCGCCACGCCCTTTCCCCTGATGCGCCTACTAACACGCTATTCATTATCCGGCAGGATGCGCATATAATGCCCCGCGCAATAGGGATGCTCCAACAGCTTCCACAGCCGTAGAGGTTCGCGGCTAGTCAACACCACACCCTCGTGGGGGCAGATGAACTCCATGGCGAAGGGCGCGTTGTTCGGGAAATCCTCTGGAGTTGGAGCCGAGGCAAGCGGCCAATTCAGGTCAACCAACGGCCAGCTGATGTACATCTGTATGACGCGGCCCGTCATGTTGGCGATGATGTGCCAGAACTGGGGTTCGTCATACTGCTGTTTCTGCGCTAGGATTTTGGACAGGGAGACATAATGCATATCTCCATTTGCATTTTGCTGGCCCCGGGTTTCCGCCATGTCAAAGTTGTAATACTCCGGATGCATCTCGTAGAACGCTTGTATGGCTTGCCGACAGTTTTGGACACGCACTTTACCACCCTCGCTAGTACCTTAGCACCCTCCGCTTGTGGCAGGTGCCAGCCAACGCAGTGGAGCCAACAGTTGCCGTCGCCTGCCACGTCTACGGCTTGTAGCCCCGCAGTCCGCAGGTACGCCTGCACATCCGCCATAATCACTAAACGGTCTGTAGGAGCTGCCTGCACCTTCACCAGCTGCCTCCGGTGTGCTGGCTGACACGCGCCTGGCTCAGTAACGGATCCGAAGCTGCAGTCCAAGGCGCTGTCGATGATATGTCCTCTGTCGTCCCTGGTGAGCAGATGATGGTTGTCGGCGTCGTAGAACCGTCCTCGCTGAACACCAGTCGGGGCAACCGCCCTTGCCTCAGCCATTCTCACCACACCTGGGCTGGTAGGTGTCACCGCGTTGGGGTCGGCCTGGGTGTCCATGGGTTCCGCAGCGGCCGAGTCCGCAGTAGCCGTTGGCGTCTGGTGAGAGGGCCCCACCCGCGGCTGCGCCTCTGCGGTACCAGTGGGGCTGGTAGCTGTCGCTGCGTCATCTGCGCCAGAGCGATCCCACCACCCACGTACCCCTCATTTCAAGCGCAATACACCTAGGGTGTCTGAACTGCACAGCGTCAGCAGACTGAGCGAGGGTGCACACACCTGGGCTGGCAGGTGTCGCTGCGTTGGGGTCGGCCTGGGTGTCCATGGGTTCCGCAGCGGCCGAGTCCGCAGTAGCCGTTGGCGTCTGGGGAGAGGGCCCCACCCGCGGCTGCGCCTCTGCGGTACCAGTGGGGCTGGTAGCTGTCGCTGCGTCATCTGCGCCAGAGCGATCCCACCACCCACGTACCCCTCATTTCAAGCGCAATACACCTAGGGTGTCTGAACTGCACAGCGTCAGCAGACTGAGCGAGGGTGCACACACCTGGGCTGGCAGGTGTCGCTGCGTTGGGGTCGGCCTGGGTGTCCATGGGTTCCGCAGCGGCCGAGTCCGCAGTAGCCGTTGGCGTCTGGGGAGAGGGCCCCACCCGCGGCTGCGCCTCTGCGGTACCAGTGGGGCTGGTAGCTGTCGCTGCGTCATCTGCGCCAGTGCGATCGGGATCCATGCAGGGAGTACACACGGGCTGCGCCAATCGCGACCCCTCAGCATTTTGGCAAGCGGCCATCGGTCGCGCTTCCCAGCGTCCATCCCACACCGCGGGTCGTGGTTCGTCACCCCCATCCTGCTGTGAGCAGTCACAGCGGACCAGCAAACTGCGTTGGGGACCCCCCTTTTTTGCATCTTCCCGCCCACTGAAGTTCGGGAACTCGCCGTTGAAGTTGTGCGTGAGCTTCACAGCCACGCCCAGCGCGAACTCCATGGTCAACCTGCCTCGGTCGGCAAGTACGGCTGCCAACTTGTTATTCACCTTCACCGCACCACCAGATGAATGGAACAAGTGCCCCACGTTCCTGGTGGGGATCGCACGATCCTTAACCGTTGCTAGGTTTGAGGCCCTGCACGCCTTCAGGATTCCAAAGACCAGACTGCGCAGTCCGGGGCAATGCACACCCATCCGCTGGTAGAGAAGACAGGTGTCCGTCCGCTGTGTGTCTGCGGACCCATCGAATGTCAGCGGTCCCACGCGTGCAGGGACACGCGGAGGATCTACTCTCTGACCATCTCTCCACGTGATGCGGGCAAGCTCTTCCTTCTCTGCCTCCGGCCTCGCATCCCACGCTTCCTTCCCAACGAAGGCTTCCAGCACTTCCCAGGCTAGGACGAGGTCGGACATCTTGAGAGTGGCGTGCAGCCGCGCCTCCGGGGGTGGCAGCTTTGACCAGCCTTCCATGTTTTCGAAGTTGGGACATGGGCTGGAGAGGTGCAAAGGGTGCACCACTCGGGGCGGCCCAACCGCATGCTGGTTGCGCCAGTCGTAGCATGGGCCACACATCACCAGACCGGGTTGCTGGAGGCTAGTTCCCTGCAACGGGTCACACTCAAAATCCGCCTTCACGCACAGATCGCAGCTCCATACTTCAGGCAGGCTCCCGTAGCTCCCTCCAAACCGTATTGCGTCGCCGCAAGCAAGGCATTGCATGTGCCATGGCATCCCATACTGGGACAACGTCCCCAGCGGCTCGGCGCGGATTTCGTCGTGCGTGGCGGGGACTCCAGCCTCCGTGCTGATGGCGCCGTAGAGAATTGCGGACATCGTGGCCGCGGTGCGCAGGCCGCGACCCCCACCAGGCACCTCCCCAACCGGGCAAAGCCCCCGATGCACAGTTCTGTCCCCCGGCCAAACAATGACGCTGCCCGGCGGGCCAGCAAAACGGACGCGCCTTAACCCCTTAGTTGCGGTTGGAATTTTTTGCAAAAATATGTGGTTTGGGGACAATTCAAAGTATTGCGTGATCGTGGCCGCATGCACGCATACGACATCATGTATGTTATAGGAGACCATCAAATAAGCCACAACGGATCATGGTATAGCTATATCTATCGTATATCTCGAGATATATGGATTATCCAACCAAAATTTTGAGTATTTTTAGCATAGAAATTACGCATACGTCTTGTGTACGATGCGTGACTGCAGTCTTATTGACCTGTATGATGGTAAAATATCGCGGAAATTAACATGTTAGACTATCCCTAATCCATAGTACGCATTAATACCGCCCAATGTGCCAAAAAATACCAAAAATGGCAAAAAAACACCGAAAAAACACTTGGATTCAAATGTTTTCCTCACTTAAGAAATGTTTTCCATACTTAAGCTAAAACTCAGGTGATTTTGCTCACAAACTGAGACTATGTGGTGATATAATACCCCATGTTGCATGCGAGACTGGCGTTGGGATCCATTTCTATCGTATATTTCCACATGGCCACGTATATGCTTACCAATACGGGATGTTTATGGCTTGGTTAGCTACTTTTCAAAGCCAAATTTAAGCGCAAAATGACACAAATAGACAAATTTGGGTTTGGAAATACTAACACGTGAGAGAGATATCGCACTAGTATATGTGCTATACTATTGGTTAACCTGTAGCCATATATCATGAGTGCACCCACAAACCTTACAATATTCGATGCGCCAACCGCGCATATGCAGTTTCATGGCAAGCCACGCTCTCATTTTCGAGGCCTTGTTGAGAATTCTCAACGTGTCGCAGCTAAGGGGTTAACGGCGTGGCTGACGGAAAGCCGGACGCTGCGTGATCGAGTGTGAAGTGGAACGCGCCGTCCTCGCACCGCTGCCAATGCCTTCCATCTACCGAATCAGGCAGGAGTTCCGTGTAGCTCTGCTCGTCAAGGAACATCCCGGAGGAAAACTGGGTAGGGAAAACTGCCTCCTCGCCGCTCCGGAGCAAGAGGTCAGTGTGCCACATCTGCACCCAGCTCCCCAGGTTGCGCAGGAGGACAGCTGGGGATAGCAAGAACTGGCCAACCCCTGACACCCGGACCGCCTTCTGCATGCTGACGTGATGATGCTCAAGCACCTTCCCCCAGATCCCCGGATATTCCGATTTCGCGCGCTCCCAGTCCACCTTCACGGAATACCTCGCCCCTGGTCGGAGACACCGCTCGTCCCGCTCGACCCGCGGGTCCCACTCACGCGTGCTGAACAGGGAAGAGGGCGTCAGAAAATTCGCAACCGCACGGTCTGTAGCTTTTGTGAAAAGCGATGAACAGCGGGGACAATCCTTCACGCACACGATCGTTTCCAAGATCCGCGCGCACTCCGCCTTACAGTCTTCAATCTTCTGGTGGCATACACGTATGCGCAGCTCACACGCATCGTGCAGTGCCGTGGGGTCAACCCCTTCACGCAGGGTGAAGCGATGGAGCTTGCAAAAAGACTGTACCCGTTCCCAGGCAGTTCTGACGTTCTCCTCACGGTTCCCCAGCGCGACAGCTTCACACCGTTTAGTCATCATCGCTGAATCAGCCGGTGATGGGGATTCCAATTCTTCCATAGCCGCCGTCCAGCAATCCAGCAATTTCACCAGATCCGCAATCGTGCACCCGTGTCTTTCGCACTGGTTCTGCACCATACGAAGGGTGGCCATACAGCATGCGGCCCAGACAAGCAGGCACGCCTTCTCCAGGTCAACCAATACGCAGTCCCCGTTGGACCCGCAGGACATGGGAGGGGGCACCACGTGCATGCCTAGCCCCTCCAGATCTTTGGGTAGCCCCGACTGCACGTGAAGAACCCTACATGGCGTATCCGCATGTGGATGGCACGCCATTGATACCTGGCCAACATACTGCGCCCCGCACCGACCCACCCGGGATACCCCACCCCATCCCACCCACGATTTTAAGCGCCGCTGCTCACTCTTTGGCCGCTGATTCGCAACCGCAGATGAAGCAGCATAAGGCACGGCGCCGGGGAGAGCGCCACACGCGCCACGCGCCTGATTCGGCGCGGAGCGGAGCAGCCTCCCCGATACAATCGGTCCCCACCCCGTGCATGCACACAGCACCGTCGGGTACATGCATAATCAGATCTTGCGACATTGCATCATAATGACTTTTGAGGTCCACCAGGGCAGGCCGTCCAGGGCGGTCTCATACACACACGCACACGCACGCACGCACGCACGCGTTTTACACACAAAGATGATTTATGCTCAATATTGTTACATCTCATTACATTTCGTTAAGTGCGCAAACAGGCCGAGCATGTTAATTGGTGTCTTCTTCGCTAGTTTCACTAACATACTCCTCATCATCGTCGGACGGATCCGTGTGTGTCGGACACTCCGCCTCCGATTCCACAATTTGTGCATACTCCTGCCACTCCAGCCAATGCTCCCTTCGCGGGTGGTACAGCCGCACGACCACGTAACCGTTTGGGGGCCGCTCTCCAAATTCTCCATCATACGTCCCTTCGGGAACATCATGTTCCGTGGGCGCCGCGGTCCATACGTGGTCTGGGTTGAATCCGACAATTTTCGCTTCGATAATCCAGGGCGCCGGTACGAACCGGCTTTCATGAAGCGTCACCGACCATCCAATACGCACAGGCAGCGAGCCCCCGTTCTCCGTGTTGACCCATGTATGCTGCCACGCATACCACAAACTACACGTTCAACGATAGGGATCACAACCCCCATCGCGCGCAGCCTCCCCGCACCCTTTGTCCCTGGGTCCTCTGGTCCTTGCGTGCACACTATGCACCTGTCTACTGTACGCGCACCCTCACCCATCCCTCCCCACCCACGACTCGCAGCGCCGCTGCTCACCCTTTGGCCGCTGATTCGCAACCGCAGATGAAGCAGCCTATAACACGGCGCCGGGGAGAGCACCGCACGCGCCACGCGCCTGATTCGGCGCGGAGCGGAGCAGCCTCCCCGCACCCTTTGCCCCTGGGTCCTCTGGTCCTTGCATGCACACTCTGCACCTATCTACTGTACGCGCACCCTCGCCCATCCCTCCCCACCCACGACTGGTTGGCCAGCAGCCTCCCCGCACCCTTTGTCCCTGGGTCCTATGGTCCTTGCGTGCACACTATGCACCTATCTACCGTACGCGCACCCTCGCGCATGCATCCCCAGCGACGATCGCAACCACAGGTTGACACTTTGAAGGACACCGAAAACATCCACATGATCACTTTTAAAGAACAAATAACAAGTTGTAAGTTAAGACTAAGACTCCACTACCTCGCACGGAGCCCGCAGGCGATCCCGCCTCGAGGGGACCCCTAAGACTTCTCTACCTCGCACGGAGCCCGCAGGCAATCCCGCCTCGAGGGGACCCCTAAGACTTCTCTACC
>LGRX02006028.1:0-16022 GCA_001247695.2 Cymbomonas tetramitiformis
CATCAACGACGAGATCAACGCGCCCGCAGTCGCAGCCGCTCAGCCACTGACATCAACGACGGGATCAACGCGCCTGCACCCGCAGCCGCAATCACACGTCAGCATCAACAATCACGTTCATATCACCACGCCACACCCACTTCGTGTCTTGCCAGCTGATGTCTCCCTATCCATACGCCACCAGCTGGGGGGGGGGAATATATTTAAAACTTGCCCTCCAATGCCACACCCACATCTCAAACCCAAAATCCCTCACAACACCCCACTCTCAACCACAGCAGAGATACACCGCCATTTCAGCACCCAGCAATACCCCAACGCCCCGCCAGCCTTACATTGCCGCCCCTCGTTCATAATCGCGACAGCTGTCACAACTATGAACACGCTTAGAAGGGGTCCCTCGGGCACCCCTGAAAGGCCTGTCACACCCCCCATATTCAGTCACGCTACCGCAGCCCATGTCAGACGGAAGCGCCTTTTTTGTGTCGCGAGGTGTATTTTTTTTGTCGTGTCGCAAACAGATCCGATTATACTCAACATTATACACCGACGGTTCGCAGCTTTATCAAAAAAAAGCTGCAAGGCCCTGCGTTTCCCTTATAGGAGCGAAACAGGTTTTCCTGGAAAAAGTGACATCGACGCACACGATACTACCAGAACTGTCCACCTTTGGGGCCCTTTTTTACGGAAACAGTGTGATTTCCCTGTCAGATCGGGAGTAACCGCCCATATATAATTATATTGCAGTCCACACCGGTCACCTTAAGATGGCAAGCAGGAGAGTTATACAAATCGGTGGAGCATTGCCGCCAATCAGAGACGCATAGAATATTCCTGGGCGTAGTATCGAATTATGGATATTCATGCAGAAGTTATCAGCGCGACAGATTTCAGATGGCGTATAAAAGAGATTTCCGACTGATCGCCAATCAGAGGAGCCATGAGATTAGATAAACTCCATGAATATGGGTCACACGCGAAATACCATAAGCTGACTGTGCACGTACAAGGAGCACGTTTTTTTTGTATAATTATAGAAGGCGCACGTGCTACAGATTTCAGGGTGTTTTACATGAGATGTTTTGGACTGATCGCCCATAACCGCCAATAAGAAGTGCGAGCGCCTGAGATAGGCACCATGAATATGGGACGACAAGGGAAAGGGATCACACGACAAAAACGAGATGGTTTGCAGACGATGGATAAGCCAATCAGCGACGCGATCAGTTTCGATTTATATATTGGTAAATTAAAAAACTGCACCACAAAAAGCCCTTAAGTGTGGCTCCCTTGCGACAAATGCGATGCGACTGGTTCCAGACTTTCGCAACATGCTGACATGGCATGGGTTTGCGACACGACAAGAAAAATTCGCCTGGCAGACATGCTGACATGGCATGGGGTTGCGACGAAGATTACAGTGTCACAGTTGAATGCCATACAGTACCCGAAACCATACTGTACCGTCCCCTACTGCTACTGTCCCATTTTACACCTGTCGAGAACAGGTGTAAAATGGGACAGAAGGGGAACAATGGAATCCCACTCGACTGTGTGACTACATGACATGGCAACGCATGTCATGTCATGGCGAAATCGGTTCACCGGTGAGACCCACGCGGGCCGCGGCTGGCTGATTTCACATATGAGATATCTCGATGTTGACTCTCACATTCATTCTTGACCCTTTCGTTTAGCGGCGCACCTCACAATGTTTTTTGCTGTGCCCTGCTTTGTACTGCTGCATGTATTTTTTCCCTTCATACTAACTAATTTCCGGTATATCCTAACATCCTTTCAGAGTTGTGTTTCATTGTTCTACAGGTCGCGTTCGTTTTTGCTATATGTGTGACGCCCCCAGCAACATTCGGGTATTGCTGGCGGCATTCTTGTAGGCCGGCTGACGGGCTGTGCCGCTGCCCGTCGTTTTGATGTTGTCGCAAGCATTCACTGACTGATATTTTGCAGGAATTTACTTTTGGTTTTCGAGCTTCTGTTTTGTATTCGTTCTGTTTCTCCTGTGGTGAGTCTATTTTTCGAGGGCGATGTCTGCACAGTTTGTGCAGCGTGGGTTCGAGCCCCACCTCTCTCACTGACTTTTCCCTCCGTAATTTTGCAGGATACTTTTCACGTTTTCCTGTTTCGCCGCACTCCTGCACGTTTGTTTCGCATTCCTGAACGCCTGTTTCGCATTCCTGAACGCCTGTTTCGCATGTGTGCTGTTGGTCGTTGCGTGTACGTTTGGTTTTGTTATTCATTTTATTTATGACCTGTTTGCGATTACCGTGTGCAGGTATTTCAAATATCTCATGCTCGTTGGCGAGACGCATGTTACGGTGTGGAAATTGTGAAGAGTGTTGAATTATTTTGCTTATTGGCTTCCGATGCGTATTTGCCTGCGTGTTTTTGTGATGATTGCAATATTTTTTCACTTCGTTCTGACGTTTTCGCATTCGCTGTGTGCAGGTAATTCAGGTTCACCTTTATCGCTGGCGAATTGCATGTTGCTGTATCCAGCAACCTGCTTAGCCTTTAGATTTTAGAACTTAGAAGTCAATCTTTTATAGGATTTGTTTTGTTTGTACCTGACTTAATAACGGTATGCACTGCACATTTATTGTTAAGATGTATAAGCATAGTTATGTAATTAAAGTAGAGTAGAAAATAGTGCATGCTGTGCTAACGTGAGCACATTTCCCTGCCAATTGTTAGTTAATTTGATATGCTAGCTTGTCAAATTGTTTCTTTTCTTCCGTAAACTGTGATATGGTATACTCCATAATCTTTTGTATAAGTTTTGTAGATTCGGTTCAAAAATATAGTCTTCTTTGTGTCGCTGCGACAATAATCAGCCCCGCACTCACTGTTTGTCGCACTGCGACAATAATGAGTTCCGTACTCAGTTTTGTCGTCCCAGAATATAATTGATATGTCGCATGGTGCGACAAAAATAAAAGATCATGCGACACAAGTGAAGTG
This sequence comes from Cymbomonas tetramitiformis, assembly GCA_001247695.2. Lineage (NCBI taxonomy): Eukaryota > Viridiplantae > Chlorophyta > Pyramimonadophyceae > Pyramimonadales > Pyramimonadaceae > Cymbomonas > Cymbomonas tetramitiformis. The sequence continues at coordinate 2,980 of LGRX02006028.1, forward strand.
CTACCCATGTCAGACCCCACCGCAGTTGCCCCCATCGCGCCCGTCTCAGCCGACGGCGAACGCCCCAGCCATGACCCCCTTTTTCAGTAATTGTCATTCCCCCCTCAGTCACGGTCCTACCCCAGTTCATTGTCCGCTCGAGCGCCCGGAGCATATCACGTTCACCCTCCTGCTCAGATCGCCCTCCCAGTTTAAATCATGCACAACGCCTCGTCAAGCGCTACATCGACGTCGCCGCGACCAGCCCGTGCCGATCCGCGAGAACCGCACAGCGTCGAGCACGACATCACGCGAAGTGACCTCACGACACGACCACACATGACGTCTCGGCAATGCATGACAGGGCAAACGCAAGCGCGCGTTGACACCAAACGCCGCTGTCACTGGGAACCAATGGTCACAGGGCATCCGAAACGACAATGGCATTCACGGACTTTCACTATGCTCGTTGGAGTATTTAGCTAGCTCTGCTTTCGAAAAGAGAGATCCGAACCTTTCAAAACCATTCTGCGGGACAGTGATATTTGCCTCTTGTGGCCTAGTATTAAATGTGATATATACATACATATGCTTCGAATCCACATGAGAGCTTCGTCACTAGCAGTTTGTAAGAGTCTGGTTCGGATCCCCAGAGTGCCGGCACGCCACTCTGACGTATGTGCGAAGTCGTGCCGTTGCACTTGTTTTATCTGTGAATTGCCCCCGTGTTGCTCGCTTGCCTTTCTGCGTTGCATGCTTTTACCTGAGCCTGAATCTACAGTCTGCGAGTACAAGTTAGTCCCGTGCCCGTTTTGCGAATCTACGAGCCGGCACGGCTGAAGCGCGTTGCCGCCTGGCATGTTTTACGTGGCATAGCAGTAGAAACGCGTGTCGCAGTTCCACAGCGCTGGAGATCCTCTGCTGTCCGAAAACGTTCACGAATTCACAACACGATCGCGAATTCCCACAGAGGGGCATTTTTCCCTTTGAGCGCCCAGCGGCGAGATAGCCCGAAGCTGCGTTTGTCATAAATTCACACCCGCGACGGCGAACCGTCTCAGGCACTCTCAGCGGCACTCACGCGTGTGCGCGATGCGCCCGGCCTTTTTGTGCCATATTTTGCACCATTTGCTATGCGAATTCGAACCTCGCAGGGCTTGCGTGCCGAATATGCTCAAACCGGCATATATGACCGGCGTTTGGGAATGCACAACCGTAGCCGCGCCAACTCGAGCCGTGACACCTGACTTTTGCTGTTTGACGAGGTTGTAGCCGCGCCCATGTGTTTCCCTCAGTTTGTATGATGTTAACCTGTGTGAATTCGACCCGCGCAGGCTGTGGCAACGTTGAATTCCCCGAACGGACCTGTGTGACAGGTTGTGGGAATTCACGGCTTACGGCGCGCCAGCTCGAGTCCAAACACCCGACTGCAACCTTTCGACAGCATTGCAGCCGGATGTTTTTTTCCTTCAGTTTTCATTGTGTTTGTATTTGTGAATTCGACCCTTGTGGGCGTTGGCAGCGGTGAATTCCCCGACGAGCCTGTATGACAGGTTGTGGGAATTCATGGTTGGCGACGCGCCAGCTCGGGCCTGGAGTGAATGCCCAATTGCAAAGTGTTGTTTTGTTCTGCTGGAACGGTATCACCTAACAGGGTGCCGAACCTCTTCGTTGAATATATTTAAAAAACTTGCCCTCCAATGCCACACCCACATCTCAAACCCAAAAATCCCTCACAACACCCCACTCTCAACCACAGCAGAGATACACCGCCATTTCAGCACCCAGCAATACCCCAACGCCCCGCCAGCCCTTACATTGCCGCCCCTCGTTCATAATCGCGACAGACATCCTCATCATTCTCGTACTCAACGGCAGGTTCATTCTCAAAAGAAACTCTGCCAACTGAAAAGACATTTTGCTGAAATCTGTATAGGCAGCCCTGACTGGGAGTCCCGGTCAGGCCCCTATGACAGACTCCTAGGACCAACACTGGACTGCTGACTGATCTATAGGTTCGTGCTGTGACACACGCTGTGTCACAGGTAGGCTAGACTCCGAAACCGTCCGAGACCGTTCCGGGTATATCTAGCTTAGGGTTTATTTATCTTGAGGGTTTTTATCCACACAGTTCGGGAGTTTCTGATATCTAGTGAACTAGGATATTCCAGTAGGTCGTGGCCCCATCCACGCTTTTATTCCACTTGCTGATTTGGCCATGATTGGCTAAACGGCCGCTTGGAGAGGTGGTGCGCGCATGCGCGTTTGGGTGCGACTAGGAATTATGGTATGAATTGTTTGCGGTAAGCAACTGGGAGTGGCGGCCATGGGGACCGCGCCTCGTTGCGGACTAGTCTTAGCAATGTTCGGATCCAGTTTTGCACCGGCACTGGCCCTGCTGGTTACTGTTTTCTGGGCTGGTGTTCGCGACACCTTCGACTTCGACGACATCTTCGAGTGCCCCTCGCCGCTACACTCTCTTAGCTCCTCTCCGCTGCTGACCATTACCATTTTTCCGCTACCACACCCAACCGCGCGACTGCGTACCACCTCCCCTCTGGCTTTTCAGAGTATGGGCATGTTGACCCGAGCGAAGAAGTCCCTGGACAGGGACAGTGGCATCGACGCCTCACTGAGGCTATTAGACGGGGTTCGGAACAGTCCGACGGTGCGTACGCCAACTGTTCCGACCCCCGCTCCGAATTCCAACGAGGATGCAGACGTGGCGACCAGAAAGTACTTGCAGGAGCAGAGCAAGCTGGTTGACGAAGTCTACAAGGCGCGTCTGCACCGCCAGTGGGCCAAGGGTATCCGCGAGGATGTCCTTGGTGACAAAAAGCACCATTTCCGCGGTACGGACGACGCTGGCCTCCTCTCCGAGCTGGTGGTGCAGCTGCGTACGGAGTTTCATTCGGCTGGACTGGAGCTGGCGTCCTTTGACCTCGACGACCCTCTGGCTCGTGTGGTGACCAAGGTCAACGGCTTGCTCTTCGACGTTCTGGCTCTGGTTATCGAGAAGCACAGCAACGCCTACGTCTGGTTGACTGGCACCGACGCCTCGTCTGACCGTGATGGACGGCGAGCCCTGGTGGACATCATCAAGGGCTGTGTACCGGTGGCGCTGCGTGAATCGCACCAGGAGGAGCACGCCGCGTTGCGTTATCCCGCAGACACTGACCCGCAGCCCATCTTGGCTCGGGAACAGCGTCTGGTGCGGGATAACAAAGCTACGGACTGGACACCCACCGAGCGAGGAGACCAGGAAGCTATCCCTGTACAACCGGCTGGACCCGGTGTTTTACACCGCGGTCAAGGTGCGGTACCCTCTCGCGGCCGATCTCGCGCACGTCTCCTTGGCGTCTCTCCGCGCCCTTGTGGTCGAGATTTATCAGGCTTGGGCGCAGACGGGGGCGGGGAAGGCAGTCTCGGGCAAGGGCGGCATCTCCGCGCAGCTCTCCAGCACCGAGTACGGCGCCCTCCTCAACAAGATCAACGAGCTTCGAGACTTGCTACGGCAGCAACGCGGGGCGGACGCACCGCCGGCGCAGCAGCAGCGGCAGCAGCCGCAGCGTCAGCAGCGGCAGCAGCCGCAGCGTCAGCAGCGGCAGCAGCAGCAGCGCGGTACGCAGCGGGGATTCCGTGTCGGCACGCACCCGCTGCCTGCAGTCGGTTTCGACCGTGACGACCAAAAGGCGAAGCCCTTTTGCGGGAGGTGCAAGAAAGCGGGAAAAGGTGAGCAGTACCACTTCTACCGCGACTGTCCGTTGGGCGGGCGTCAGCATCCCCCGCACTCGGCCGCGGCATTCTGCATTCCCATCGACGAGGAGGACGCGGAGGGAGTGCGTGCATTGGCCATGTGTGCCCTGTTCCAGCAGGCGGCGGACGATGGGGCTGAGGCTTTTGCCACTGCGGCATCTACGTACGGGCCGCCTGCGGTACTCTGTGCGGGCGCGGTGGGCGGAATCGACGTGTCCGCTTACGGCTTCACGGTAGAGCCGCAGCCGCTTACCGACGAGCCAGCGGGTGACGACATTCATCAGCGGTTGGACGATCTCGCCGCGGAGGTCCATGCCGCGGCAAACTGCAAGGTGCACTACACCCACGCATCCTTCCCACCACGGGCGGTTCTCGAGCCGCATGCATCGGCTCTGGTGTGCGGCCCCGCGGCAGCGGGGGACATGCCGGAGGAGCAGGTTCCGGCAGGTGGTGCGGCGGCATCGGCATCCGCCGTGCCGGCCCCTGCTATACCTGTCTCGCGGGAGGAGGATGTGAAGCCCGTGCCGCTTCAATCGGCGCGGGTAACTGCCACGACGGACGGTGAGTTCCCTGGGTTCGTTCAGACTGTCAACCACGCCGCCATCGCGCCGGTTGACCTCACCGGCTACGACACCGACGACTACGAGGACTTTGCCGACGGCAGCTTCCGGCTGAAGCCGCGGGGCTCGCCTCCGTCGGCCAATCATGCTTCCGGGCCGCCCGTGGACGAGCAGAGGACCTACGGTTGTGGGAAGCCGCCCTGGGGCTTTCCTGCCACGGTTGGACCGTGGGGAATTCCTTTCCTCCTTTCCCTCGTTCTTTGCATCTCGATCATGGGGGTGGCAGCTGTGCCCGATGCTCAGTCGGCTGCGGGATTGCCTTCGCCTGGTGGTGATCTCGATTGGGAGACTCCGTCAATTTTCTCCACGAATGAATTTGTTGAATCCGTGATCCCGGCTCAGGGTTTCTTTGTGGCTGACAATGTGCCACCGCTTGAGCCGCCTGAGCCCCCTGACATCTTTCAGGATCTTGCTCAAGCAGATTTGAGCTTCGACATGGCCTTCTTCTACGGTGTGGCTCTACATGAGAGAGGTCCTTTCGGGATCTGTATAGGCAGCCCTGACTGGGAGTCCCGGTCAGGCCCCTATGACAGACTCCTAGGACCAACACTGGACTGCTGACTGATCTATAGGTTCGTGCTGTGACACACGCTGTGTCACAGGTAGGCTAGACTCCGAAACCGTCCGAGACCGTTCCGGGTATATCTAGCTTAGGGTTTATTTATCTTGAGAGTTTATCCACACAGTTCGGGAGTTTCTGATATCTAGTGAACTAGGATATTCCAGTACATTTTGCGGTAAAAACTCTTCCCCAAGTGGGGCCTCGAAACCTCCGCCATAAGAATCCTGCTGAAAACCTGTGTCCAGCTCGGAATCCCGTTCCAATCGATCGGACGAAAAATGCGGAGCGGCCAAGTGGCCATCTTGCTCCTCTTCCTCCTCACAACTGCCGCTGGAATCATCGAAATACCCAAGTGGGTACTCCTATTCATCCTCATCTTCACTAAGTAAATACTCCTCATAACTGCGATCCGGCCCAGAGCCCATATAGGCAGGCACAACTGGAGGCGCATGAACGTAATGAACTTCGGTTACCACAGGAGGGGCCTGTGGCACCATCTCGCTTGCCCTAGTGGAACTAGGCAAGGGTCTAGTGGTGGAAATCTGAGTTGAAACTGATTTGGACGCCAAAATCGCCGGCGCATCGCCCACTCCTACTTCGCAAAATCTTCCGCTCGAAATTCCAGAAACAGCGGTCTCGGCCGAGACACCACCAACTTGTGGCTCACCAGCCACCAAGATGTTCAAAACTATCGGAAAATTCTCGGTCGAAACTGCCGAAATCTGAGCCGCCTCACGGAAATGCGAAATAGCTAAATGCATAGAAGTGCACAAAGAGATGAGCTGTGATCTTTTGAGAGTCGAGACTCTCGCAAATCCAGAGTCAACCGATTCCAAAAGAGCTAGGAGCTCCATACTCGAAGAAATCTGCTGCGAATCCATCAAAGAAACTGAGATCCAATAATGAAGTAACGGAACAAAAATCGTAGGAGTCCACCTCGTCGAAATCACCCAAAGCCGTAAGCAGCCGCCTCCAGAAAATACGCAGAATCTGCCCTAAAGCGTCCCACAAGGCGTGGAGACGCTCAACCGAAAGATGGGGCGGAAATAAAATAAAATTCTACGCTAAAATTCAGTTCACGCAAGCGTGAGAAGGACCATAACCTGCTGGAAACAGCTGAACAGGCAGTGGGGACCCGCTGCCGACGGTGAAACAACGGATCACTAAACTCGGATATACAAACGATATATACCCGAGATGAGTGACACAGGCTGACCACCGAAGATGACATACAGGAATGACACTAGACTGTACGAACTAGTCGTAGCGTCAATTCCAGCAAATTACGATTACCTACACACATCCCCCATGGGACCCTTAATGCTCCCTTACCGACTTTTAGGCTTAATTGTTCACTATCACACCATACCCAAACCCGTTTTTTAGGGTTACACTATATTTTTTTCATTAAATTATATATAGCTTGACCTTGATATGTCCTAGACACTTCATGCAAACACTCAATATGTAACAATCAAATAGTATTACCATATCTATCATTTGCTAAGTCACTCCCACCCGCATAGGTCCCTTGGACCTTATCGGGCGCGTCATTCCTACTCGGCTTCTCTAGCCTAGTCTGCAGCCTGCGGGACTTGCCCAAATAGGACCGTCGGGCGGCTGCCCTATCCTGCCTCCTAGTGTCCATCACGGCATCCAATGGGCCCATGGTGCTAGGAGGCTCGATCCCCAACCTGCGGCACAGCTCCTGGCGGTACCGGTGGCCCTCGTTCTTCGACACGATCGTGTGGCAGCAGGCCCAACCATAGACACCAGACTGTCCATTCTGCTGAGCCTTGCCGCCGGGAAGGTACCCCTTCACCACCATGCCGTTGATGCTCTCATTCGTGTTGGTGTCGGTGTCGTGAAGCTGCTTCAAGATGGTTCCCTTGCGGGCGAACTTCTCGAACACGTCGCGGACGGCCGCGTAGTACCCAGGTGGCTCATCGCGTGAAAGAAACTTGCCATGGGGCAAGTGAATCTTCCAATCCGGCCGGGCGGACTCCACGCCACACCAAGGGTAAAAAGAGCCATCGGGACGAGGAGCACGATGGTGGTGACATCCGGCATGCGTGGGGTCGATGTCAAAGGCGTGGTCCACGATGTTCAGCAAAGCACCACTGACCCACTCGGCCTTCTCATCCTCGGTCTCGAACCCAGGGAGATCCTCAATCACCGCCACAGACTTGACAACGTAACGATAAAGCTTGTTAAAGTAATCAATGACGTTCTTGGAAAGTGTAGCACCACTCCATTTCCTCTCCTTCCGTAACTCCTCCAAGGCTTTGTACAAGAGCTTCTGCAAGTGGTTGGGGTCAGACAACTTCTCCACAGGTTGTAGATCACCAGGAACTTCACCTTTGGGGTCGTTGATGGCCGCGATCATGTTGGAGTCCTCATCCGCCGTGAACTTCGCGACACGCACGGCAGGGATGTCATCGGATTTGTACGCTCCGATGGACTTCACACATGATACCGCCCCAGCTGCTTCCATGGCCTTCGATGCACCGCGCCACACCGGGTTGGACTCGCCGTTGATGCCTCGAGCACCTCTCCAGCAGTCATGTGGAGGGGGAGGAGGGCGGTGGCCTTCATCATCAAGGGATTTCTTCTCCGCACACTCACACGTTGAGCACATTTTGTCAAAGATAGAGGTAGATAATATCTTTTTTGTGAATGCGCCCACAAGCACAAACATTCCACAGAAGCTGGCATAAGATCGACCAGACCCACGATTCGGCCACGCACAGTCTCCAGTGGTCGAGAGTTGCACAACACCATTCGCTATCAGGGAAGATATCTTCCGTTGAGCTGGTACGGCCCCAAATCAAAATTTCTTTCGGCCCGCCTTCGGCCCGCCCGGTCCAAACTACAAAATGCCCGAAAATTTTAATCTTAAGTATGGGAAAATGCAAAAATCGCAAAAATTTCCTCAAAATTTTAGAAGTTTGCGTCAAATTGGTTCGGCCCCAAAGTAATTTCTCTTTCGGCCCCTCTTCGGCCCGGGCCTCATTTTGGCGACTCAGTTCGGCCCGGGGCCGGCCAATCGGGGTAAGATATCTTCCCTGTTCGCTATGTCACCCTTCTCCTCCGCGATAGTGGCCTCTTCCTCCAACGCCTTCTCACAGGATGTCACAACTATGAACACGCTTAGAAGGGGTCCCTCGGGCACCCCTGAAAGGCCTGTCACACACACCCCCCATATTCAGTCACGCTCCCGCGGCCCATGTCAGACCCCACCGCGTTGCCCCCATCGCGCCCGTCTCAGCCGACAGCAAACGCCCCAGCCATGACCCCCTTTTTCAGTAATTGTCATTCCCCCCTCAGTCACGGTCCTACCCCAGTTCATTGTCCGCTCGAGCGCCCGGAGCATATCACGTTCACCCTCCTGCTCAGATCGCCCTCCCAGTTTAAATCATGCACGACGCCTCGCCAAGCGCTACATCGACGTCGCCGCGACCAGCCCGTGCCGATCCGCGAGAACCGCAGAGCGTCGAGCACGACATCACGCGAAGTGACATCACGACACGACCACACATGACGTCTCGGCAATGCATGACAGGGCAAACGCAAGCGCGCGTTGACACCAAACGCCGCTGTCACTGGGAACCAATGGTCACAGGGCATCCGAAACGACAATAGCATTCACGGACTTTCACTATGCTCGCTTGAGTACTTTAGCTAGCTCTGCTTTCGAAAAGTTAGATCCGAACCTTTCAAAACCATTCTACGGTATAGTGATATTTGCCTCTTGTGGCCTAGTATTAAATGTGATATTTGCATACATATACTTCGAATCCACATGAGAGCTTTGTCACTAGCAGTTTGTAAGAGTCTGGTTCGGATCCCCAGAGTGCCGGCACGCCACTCTGATGTATGTGCGAAGTCGCGCCGTTGTGCTTGTTTTATCTGTGAATTGCCCCCTGCGTTGCTCGTTTGCCTTTCTGCTTTTCATGCTTCCATCTGAGCCTGAATCTACAGTCTGCGAGTGCAAGTTAGACCCGCGCCCGTTTTGCGAATCTACGAGCCGGCGTGGCAGAAGCGCGTTGCCGCCTGACATGTTTTACGTAGCACAGCAATAGACACGCATATCGCCGTTCCGCAGCGGTGGAGATCCGCAGCTGTCCGAAAACGTTCGCGAATTCACAACACGCTCGCGAATTTCCACAGAGGGGCATTTTTCCCGTTGAGCGCCGTGAGGCGTGGTCGCCGACCTTGAGGCGGCCGTGCTCAAGCTCGGCCGCCCGCTTTCGGGCTTCGGCCACCTTGAGCCCTTGGCGCTTGGGCGCCATGGGCTCCTTGCCCTTGCCCGCCATGGCCTCCTTGCCCTTGGGCCCGGCCTTCTCCTTGCCCTTGGGCTCGGCCTTCTCCTTGCCCTTGGGCTCGGCCTTCCCCTTGCCCCTGGCCTCCTCCTCTTCCTCCTCCTCCTCGCTCCTCCTCCTTGGCGTCGAAAAGATCCCGCAGGATTGCCTTCCGATCCTCTGCTGCCACGACCAACACTAAGTTAGTTTCAAAGTACTGGCAAGTTATATCTATGCAAACATGGCCATGTTTGCATAGGTAGTGTGTAAACATGGCCTTACTTGTATAGTACTTCTGTACTAAACGGTGCGAACAGGGCCTTACTTGCACATAAGAAACGAAAAACTTATCACAAAACTTATTTCAAGCAAAGAACGCACCTTCCGTTGGGACGTCGCCGTTCTGGGTCAAACCCGCAGCCTCCACCCCGGCCTTGATCTCGGCCGTTGTGGGTTGGCCTTTCTTTTGGGAAAACACCTCCACGTTGGCGGTGGTGTATGCATGCCCGGGTATGTTGCATACCCAGACATGCACCTCCCCCGCCTTGAGGCGCCACCTCCCCCACTTGTGACGGCGCCTCAAATTTTGCATCAAGGTGGACAACTTCATATGCTGGTTGTCCCCACTTGAGCCCAACGTGGCGGTGAGGGGCATTAGTTCCGCCATTCGACGGCGGAACCTATCCCTAGCCAGGGTCTGTTTATCCAGACCCTGGAAGGGATTTACATGCCCCTTCACCACCATATCGTCTGTGAAATCAAACACAAACACCCCACACGTTAGCATCTGAACTTCCTGCGACAGGACAACATAAAACACAAGCAGGACACTACCCAAACATTGCCCTATTTACGCAGTGTACACCCCCTGCCTACAACTGGAAGGTGGGCGAACAGGGCTGTGTTCGTGCAATGTTCTAACACCCTAGCAAGTGTTTTTCAAGCAGGATTTCGGCTGGGTTACTCACGGAAGACGTCTCTCCTGTGTTGCGCCGCCTCCTTCCCCTCCTTTTTTTGCGCTTTCTGAAGATTTTTAACTGAATCCCCTGTGGACTTCACCTTGGCCATCGCAAGGGCGAAGCGGTCAAGCCCACTCCCCTTCTTGCTTTCGGCCCCCGGATCCTCCTCCTCCTCCTCCTCCTCCTCGTCCGTGTCCTCGGAGCCACCGCTCTCGGAGTCGGACGCATTTAAAAGCGCATACTTGCGCTTGTATTGCCGGTACTTTTCCTTGTCCGCGAGCTTGCCCATTTTCACGCGGGCATGTTTAAATTGGTCGTACGATAACATGCCGCTCGGCATTTTTCAAATCACTTACGTTTCTAGGGAGGGAGGTGGTGCTTCGCAGGCAGCAGTAACGGTAGCCTTAAAACGGTATCGCTCGCTTTAATAAACCGTTTTGACTTCCTGCAAGGTAAAGCACCACCTCCCTCCCTATCCGTTCCAGTACGCCGCCTGCGTTTCCGTGGATCGATGAGAAGGGGAAGGGAAGCGGGATTCGCGGTCACTCGAGGTCAACGCATTTCGTATTCGCATCGGACGCCCCAATTTGAAATTACTTTGGCACTTTCGATCGCCAGGCGTTGGATTCGTCGATCAGTCGGATTCGAATCGCGCCGCGCGCATGACCATGCCCCAGGGCAACGCAAGTTTCCGTCGTCTTCTAGTTTTGTTTTTTGTTCTCGCAAGTTGAAGTTCCACATAATAAAGGCCTTTTTCCAAAGGCCTTTACAACCTTTCAACAAACCGTTTTCACCATTGTAGTCTGCGCCCAAGCCCCCTTCTTTTGAGCTCAACTTTGTTTTTTCACCAAAATGACCGATTTTTTGGCACGCCCGCCTGCACCCTAAGGTATGGTCTAGACATGACCATGTTTGGGTCGTTTCCCCATTGGGTTTTGCATTTGGGGCATTGATTTGGGCTATGTGCGCCGCGGAAGATGTCTACCTTGTGTTCGCGTGAATGCTGTTCGAACCGGGCCATACCAGGGCAATTCTACTCAGGTACAAGGTAAACATCTTCGGCGGCGCAACACAAGGTGGTTTACCTTGTTTTACTGCCAACATTGCCCAAAAATGGCCAAGTTTGCCACGTGTTTTTGGACATTGATCAAACATGGTCCGTTTTATGTACGTCTTGCCCAATGTTGGCAGTAAAACAAGGCTAACAAGGCCGTGTTTCACCATCTCGGCTGTTGAAACTGCTTAGATAGGGCCATGTTTACACCATACTTATGATGGTACAGCAGGTTACGTACGTGGGCAAAAGCGGTTTGCAGGCACAATAGGCGATGACATCCCGCGCACAGAGATTGGCGCAAGGTGGGATTCCGGAGGAGAGACGGAGGGTCAATCCCGCGAAAAGAGCCACTGTTGCATATCGCTTGCCAAATTCTCCGGGTGAGGGCGATGGGTTGACGACGCCGCCGCGTGCGGACGATGCCTTCAAGAGGCAACGTGTCCTCGAATGGGATGCCAATCCCACGAATGGGTTTATAGATTTAGTTGAGGAACTCTTTTGGGATGGAATCATTCTGACGGAAGAATACGACAATCATCCGGCACGCGCCACCTTCACTGACATTGAACGCGACGGCATGACCGGGTAGGGCCCTACCTGCCTTGCTCTCGGGACGAACCCGGGGCGGGCATTGCCCTACCTGCAATGGGAAGGGGCCAGGTATGGCCGTGTTTTGACGTGTTCGCTGTAGGTCGGACCGAAAAGCACGGAAATTCCTGCCACATGCGACCTTGTGCGCCGGAGGCCCTGGCCAAATTTTTGCTTTCCCTACCTCGCCTGTGTGATGTTAAACTTTCATTGTGGTTCGTCGACTAAGGGGTGCTGCGGCACGATTACGGTACGGGTAGGGCCCTACCTGCCTTGCTCTCGGGACGAACCCGGGGCGAGCATTGCCCTACCTGCAATGGGAAGGGGTCAGGTATGGCCATGTTTGGCCGTGTTCGCTGTAGGTCGGACCCCCATGCCGAAGACATTGCAGCCACAGCTATTACTTCGCCCCCATGTACCCATACACCCAACTCCGAAGCCAACTCCGACCGCCGCGACATGGACTCAGACGACTCCATGCTGCCAGGTCAGCGTTCAAACAAGGACTCGGACGACTCCTCGTTGCCAGGCTTGCTTTCAAGCACTGCCTCCGACAACTCCTCCTTGCCAAGCCAGCGCTCAGACACGGACTCGGACGACTCATCGTTGCCAGACCTGCATTCAGGCAGTGACTCGGACGATTCCTCGTTGGCAAACCAACTTTCGGATCCAAGGTGACATTCCGTAAGCTTGATTGCGTGCTGCATTATGCAAGGACATGTTTATACATAAACAAGGGTAAGTAGGGCCTTATCTACCATGTGTCTATACTCAAGTACTGATCAAGCATGGCCATGTGTATACATTAACAAGGGTAAATAGGGCCCTACCTATCATGTATCTATGCTCAAGTCCTGATCAGACATGTTCATTGCTGAAACGATGTGGGCATGGCCCTACTAACACATTTCTGATTCTTTTGCAACAGGCAACGCAATGTCACCATCCATTCCTTCATGCCCCATTCAGGCGAAGAGAAGAAAACGGTGTGCACGCCGCAAGAGGTTTTCGACATGGTGGCAAATGCGAAGGGCCACCGTTCGAGAATATGGGAGTGCATCGCCGATACACTCTACCTAGAGGACCATCCGGCGAACATCGAGTATGCCGGCCACCGTTGGGCATTGGAACCTCCCGTCCACCGAAATCTTGCCATGATCAAAGACGCGATTTTGAAAGTGGTGAGGGACGACGACATTTGTATGGCTCCGCCGGACGAGT
>LGRX02006030.1:0-14654 GCA_001247695.2 Cymbomonas tetramitiformis
GGTCCGAGGGCCTTTGATGTGGGGTGTGGGGCGGCGAGGTCCGAGGGCCTTTGATGTGGGGTGTGGGGCAGCAAGGACAGAGGGAGTGTGGGAAGCACACCTGTTGTGGGAGGTGCTGTCCAAAGGGGATGCCGGAGGCAGTGCGGAAGACCCTGCGCGCACGCAGTCGACCATCTGAAACACTGGCCTCTGCACAGCTGCAGTGCGCTTACTTGTACGAAGGACGGCGAACTCAGGCCGGGCGGTATTCCCCAGAACTACGGTCGGGCCACAGACTCGAGAAGGCTCCACGTGGCACACAGGAACGGCCAAGATATCAGCAGGTTAGACCGCTTTGTTGCTGCACAACGAGTTGAGAGGGGGGCAGAGAGTCGCCGACCTTTGCTTCCAGCAGTTCCCTGGCGAGCCGTGCGGCGCGAAGGGCCTTTCCCAGGAGACGGCATGGGGTCCTCCCCCTCTGCTTTGGCCTGTGGCACCGCCGGGATGCTGCCGAGGGGCACGCGCGAGCCGAAAGCCAGGCCCATGGGTCCTTCATATCCACATTTCGCCGTGGACGTGAGCCGGCGGCTGAGGGAGCTCAAGTCGCCGCTGCTGCCAGGAGTCATGTTGAGGGACTCTGGCTCCGATGAAGGTCGCCAGTCCGACGCAATCGAGACAGAGTCGCTAACTATCTGTTCAGGGTACAAGTACCCAGTGCATCAGCCCTCAAGCTTCATGCAAGGAACTGTAAACGATATCCTCGAAGACAAGAACAAGCCTACATTTCGTTGGGGAAGCTGTTTAGCATAACGCGGGATGAAGCTGCTCGCCGCAATGTTCAGGGGAAGTGTAAGCTTGCGGCGGTCGGAACACCGTGAAAGCGCGCTGAGTGTCGTACCTGTTGCGCGTCGAACAGCACCGTCAGGCACTCTGTGCCAGGGGCAAAATCGCAGTTTTTGGGGATGGGCTCGGCGCCGATGAGGTCGAGAGGGTCTCCCTCGGTGGTCAGCGGCGGGGACTTCAGCGTGAACAGCTTGCGCAGTTTGCAACAGGTGCCTAAGGCGATGAGGTTGCAAGAGCGTCACTGCAAGACGAAAAGCCAAAAGACACGATCCATACGAAGCCCCCAGTGAGATTTGTGGATAGTTTTACTTTCAACGGAGCCGAAGTGCGTGTGAAGTGTGAAGGAAAGCTTGTACCAGCGAGAACAGGTATCATGGAAAGTTAGAGGCCTTGGTTTCGAACGCTCTGAATGTTTGAAAACCAAATGCTTCCCGACGATGCAGGTGCAGTCGCCTCTACTATCCGTATTCGTGAAGAATGCGTCTGCGGTCATTTCTTTTCGCAACGCGGATGCCTGAGGTTTGAAAGAGAGAATCGAAGAGGATGCATGCGTGGGAAAGCATCACACATATGTATGGTTCCAACAGCATAGTACGCACTAGTTTTAATATCATCTTTGGGAAGCTGCATTTTACACTGAGGTCCTCCTTCACAATAATACACGTAGCTCTTTACCTCTTTTTCAAAGACCTGCGCCGTGAGACTGGTTAGCATTGATGAAAGTATGGCGCTCAGAACTCGCCAGACTCGCCCGCGTAAGTGTTTTCTCAGGTCAGAGACAGAAGCGCACAAATCAATCAACACAAACCTTTTTTATTCCCTTTCCACCAGTGATTTTCCACAGCGCCACAGGATTACTTCCCTGTATCCCGGCATCAAAATCAAGTTAATGTAAAAGCTAAGATAGTCGATGCCTGAGCGGTGCAAAGAGGTGATGCATATCAATACAATAGTTTTCATTACCTGGGTACTGAAAACCTCAAAAGAAGGGCCTCCTTGATAAGAACCCGCGAAAAGACCGCCTGCCACCATGATTTAGGAAGATCGGATCCGGTGAACGCTTCACCGAGGAGACTCCTGGCAAAGGAAAGTGGGGATTGGCTTCTAAGGAGAGCAGGAATATCGTGAACCAGTTTTTCCTCGTGTCGTCCAGCAGACGGGGTTAAGGCTCGAGGTCAACACTGCAGGTCATATTTTGCTGGGGAAAGTTAGAGGCATCTAATTCCCAGCAGTTCGCATAAAGAGGCATAGTCCAGGTCGTATGCTTCTCCGTCCGATAAAATACTAAATGTAATGATTGGCCCACAGAATATACTCAAGGCTATTTGGTACCCCGACGTTGCAGCTATCCGAAACAGAATGACGGTCTTGCTATGACATTCATACCAGTATGCTTGCGCACGCATGTGTGTTTGTCTGTGCGCGCACGCCAACCTCTGTGCGTGTGTGTGCCATAATCCAAACTGATGCGAGACTCTTTGGCCTTCGAGTCGGTAGGCTCCTTGCCTGCTGAGTCCATAAAAAGTAGTTTGCGGCAGAATGAGTTTAGCAAGCTTGCCCCCGAGGACTGGACGGCGCTCCACTCCTTTCAAATTCTACCTTGCGTCGGTGACACAGAGACAGACCAGAGAATTGCACATCTGAGACCATTCCCGATCCTCGTTTACCACGATTTACCAGCTCCGCCTCTATATTTATACTACATTGCGAAGTTTTATATCCATTTACCATTAGGCCATGACCATTTACCATTCCAGATCCTCGTTTACCACGCTCCGTTCTGAAATTACCAGGCTTTTACCATGCTTCAACCTATATTACCGCAAATTACCAATGATTTACCGTCAGTTATTATTTTTTTTGAAATATTTTAACGTTTACCACCTGATTACCACCCCACATAGGGGCTTACCGCCGTTTACCACCAGTTTACCACATTTTAACACCGGTTTACCACATTTTACCACGATTCCTTCTCAGTGTGTGGGGAGGAAGAGGAGGAGAAGATTTCCATCCAACCTCTTCGCTCTTACCCTCTGGAAAGCCGCACGCAGAGCCGCGCCAGACGACGCGCTCAGGGACAGGAGCGACGCGCTAAGGAGCGGCAGCTACAAGCAGATCGCGACCTGGAAGGTGGATGGTACTTTGGTCCGGATCCTCGTTCGCAGCCTGCACCACCGCGCACAAGACCTATCCGGTCTAAGCAGCGCGTACCTTTGCATCAACCAGTGCGAGCAGCCATCTGTGCACATCTGCGACGCGATGGTCAAGTAATGTGGAACCAGAACAGTCAGCTGACTGCGATTCGGGACAAAGAGGGAACGCTGCTATTGGTGTTCTGGGCCTTGCTGAAGGGACAGCGAGTGCGCGTGCTGGTGGATTCGGGTGCCTCGGATGAATTCATCTCCAGTGAGTGCGTCAAGAGATTGAACCTCACAGTTCGCGCTAATGGGATGCCGCTGAACGTTACCCTCGCGGATGGGTCAGTGCAGACCTCTGCGCAAGTCGCTTACGGCAAGCTGACCGCCGAGACTTCAGAGGGGACTTACTCCGAGGTCATCAAGATGCGAGTACTTCCTCTGGGCATCAAGGTGGACATTGTACTCGGAGGAAGGTGGTTGAGACACCTCTCGCCGGTCACGCTGGACTATGATGGGTGGGGATCAGTCAAGTTTCGCCAGCATGGCAAATCCGTGCGGATACGGGGATGTTCGCCAGGGCGTAGCTCTACACGCAAAGGCGAGAGAACCGCGATGGCTCTGGAACCGATGGTAATGTTATCAGCGGCTCAAGCGACCAAGGAGATCAAAGCCTATCGGCGCAGATATGCGGGAATGGACAGTGCCGCGACACCCCACGACATCTTAGTGGCCTATGCGACACCTCTGGTAGGGACTTCGATGTTATCAGCGGTGGCCACCAGCGAGAATTTGGAGGACCCTTCAATCTCCCCCGAGTGGAGAAAGAAGTTTCAGAAGCTGATCGAGTCCTTTTCACCTCGAGTAATTCGCGAAGCGCTGCCCAACTTTGACGCCCTGCGAAAAGATGAAGTGGCCCATGTGAGACTGCAAGAGGGATGGAATGGCATCGCGCCCGCTAAGAGGCCCTACAAGATGTCCATGGTGGAGCTGACTCAACTGCGAGAACGCCTGGATGAACTCCTGAGCAAGGGCTACATCAGACCTTCCTCAAGTCCGTTCGCTGCACCAGTGCCGATGGTTCCCAAGCCTGGGAAACCTGAAGTACTCAGAATGGTCTGCGACTTCCGAGCCATCAACAGCCTGACCGTCAAGGACAAATATCCACTTCCCGACATTCAGCAGTTGTTCGACTCCATGCATGGGGCCAAGTACTTCTCCTCCTTCGATGCAGTCGATGGGTTCTGGCAGATGGCTATGGCGTCTGAGGATGTGGAAAAGACTGCGTTCACTTCTCCCTATGGCTCGTATGAGTGGTTGGTGATGCCCATGGGGTTGACCAACAGTCCTTCATGCTATCAGAGACGCATGCAGCGCGCTCTGGGACATCTTCCTTTTGTAAGAATATTCCTGGACGATTGTATCCTCTTCAGCAACACCTTGGAGGAGCATCTTTCCCATCTCCAGCAATTTCTCGAAGTCTGTGAGAACCAGGGTATCTACCTCAAAGAGTCTAAGTGTCAACTATTGCAGACCCAGATACGCTTTCTGGGGCACGTGATCTCACGGGAAGGAAGTCAACCTCAACATGACAAGCTGGCCGCCATCAGGGACTGGCCCGCTCTGGAAAACGCCACGCATGTGCGCCAATTTTTGGGGTTGGCTGGGTACTACCGGCGGTACATGCTGGGCTTCTCTGAAGTAGCACAACCTTTGACTCAGCTCACCAAAGGGGATGTCGCTTGGCTATGGGGACCCATGCAGCGTTGGGCCTTCGAGGAGATTAAGAAGGCGCTATGTTCTTCACCCACTCTGGCGCTACCCGATATGAAAGCGGCGGCCGAAGGACGGCATCCTTTCGTGGTACAAACTGACGCCAGTGGAGTGGCACTAGGGGGAGTACTGATGCAAGACGTAGGAAATGGATTGCAACCTATCGCCTTTGAGAGCAGACAGTTTAATGGAGCCGAGCAGAACTACCATGCTGGCGAAAGAGAACTCTGCGCTCTCCATCACTGCACTACGCAAACTTGGCGACACTACCTCATCTGGACTGAGTTCCAATTGCAGGGTGACCACCAGTGTTAACAACGGAGCCAGACCGTCTCCGTCGGAGCCTGGTATTCGCTGGTTCCATCAGAGACGGAGGCCACGGCTACGCGGCTCCGTTGGATACGGGGCAGATCGGAGCCTGAATTTTGAGGCTCCCCCGGAGACGGAGGCTGCGAGCTCGCGGCTCCGACGGAGTCGGGACACGTCGGAGCCTGATATCTGAAGCTCCATCGGAGACGGAGCCTGCGTGCCCACGGCTCCGACGGAGACGGGAAGTGTCGGATCCTGAATTTCGAGGCTCCATCGGAGCCGGAGCCTGGCAAAAGTCGTGGACCGGTGGTCGGAGACGGGTCGGTCCCGTTGTTAACACTGGAACATTTGGTCTCGACGGGGACGGGTCACATCGGAGCCGGATAGTTTCAAGCTTTATCGCGGACGGAGGCTGCGCGCCCGCGGCTCCGACGGAGACGGGACACGTCGGGGCCTCATATTTGAGGCTCCATCGGAGACGGAGCCTGCGTGCCCGCGGCTCCGACGGAGACGGGAAGTGTTGGAGCCTGAATTTTGAGGCTCCATCGGAGACTTAGGCTGTGTGTCCGTGGCTCCGATGGAGACGGGACACGCCGGAGCCTGAATTTTGAAGCTCCATCGGAGCCGGAGCCTGGCTAAAATCGAAACCCGGCGATCGGAGACGGGTTGACGCTGGCTCCGTTGTTGACACTGGTGACCACAAGCCCCTAGCCCTACAGATCTGCAACCCTTGGGAAAGCTTTCCATAGGCATGGAAACGGGTGAAAACCCTATGGAAAAGCCCTATGGAAAAGGGAAAATGGATATCGGAGGTTATCTCGAAAACAAAAATTTTGAGTTTCCATCCCTATACTCACCCTTGGGTAGGTTTTCATTATTTTCCAGGGCATTCCATAGGGTGATTGTGCTTTCCATAGGGTTTTCCAAGGCATTCCATAGGGATGATTGTGGCGTCCATACCTATGGAACGTTTTCCATAGGGATGGAAGGAATCGTATGGAAAATATCGTATGGAAAACCCTATGGAAACCCAATGGAAAGTCCTGGAATATCAAGCGTTTTCCGTACTTATGTCATCCCTATAGCATTCCTATGGAAAGCCGTATGGAAAACCCTGTGGAAAAACACACGGATATGTTCCATCCCTATGATCACCCTATGCTGGCCCTATGGAACCTAATAGGTCATACCTATGGAAATCTTTTCCCCAGGCATGGTACCCCTTGGGAAACTTGTTTCCATACGGACGGTGTACCTATGGAAGCGGATTCCATAGGCATAGTATCCCTTGGAAAGCAATCTTCCATACGGTCGATATACCTATGGAACATTTTCCACAGGTATGGTATCCCCTGGGAAAGATCTTTCCATACGGACATTATGCCTACGGAAGACGGGCCCATACACTTAGCGTCCCTTGGGAAATAGGTTTCCATACGGCCGACATACTTATGGAAAGGTTTTCCACTGGGTGGCTCACCTTTGGGAAAGATTATTCCATAGGATGGCTATACCTATGGAAACACAATTCCATACGTGCTGTATACTTATGGAAAGGTATTCCATACGGATATTATATGTATGATTCCGTTAACAGCATCAGGAGTATACCTATGGAAACGCTTTCCGTAGGGTGACCCGCCCTATGGAATTCATATTCCATACGGTTATTATACTTATGGAGAGCATTTTCCACAGGTGTACTATACCTACGGAAAGCTTTTTCCCCAGGGATGAAATCCGTATATTATAGGTATGGAAAACATCTTTCCCTACGTATGTTATCCGTATGGAAACTATTTACTATAGGCATAGTATAGGTATGGAACCAGTAGATATATATGGTTTCCTTAGGCACGATATAGGGATAATATCGGGATGCTATACGTATGGAACTTAATTAATATTTACTTTCCATAGGCACAGTAGTGGGGCAGTATAGGGATAATGTACGTGTAGCACTGACTGTGTAGCATACATATTGCACATTAGCAACATGCAGTGTGTTCACTATGTTTCCACTGTGCGAGATAAACAAAATACTCGAGCATCTTTACTACGATTAACATGTATCTAGCTAGGCAGAAAGGAATACGAATGGGACTATCAAATTTTATCATACCAACGAATACACAAAATTATGTTCTACTCGTGCACTTTCTATTTACAATACGCAAAATAATGATCTTCTCGTGCTCTTTCTATTTACAAGATGCCAACCTAAACGTTGACGTTGTACTCGAGGCCGTCGATTTTCTCCATCTCGCTTCGCTCCAAAACAACCGATCTAAAATGGAAAGTAAAGAGCCAACACTTAGTAAAAGAGCGGAAACGCACAAAAGAATATTCTATTGAAAACATAAAGGACTTATCAACCTAGAATGTTTGAAGGGATGCTTGAAGTTGACGTTGTACTCGAGGCGGTCGATTTCCTCCATTTCGCCCTCCTCGAAAACAGCCAATCTGAAAAGGAAAGTAAAGAGCCAACACTTAGTAAAAAGCGGAAAAGCACAAAAAAAACCTTTATTGAAAACATAATTAACAACCGAGCAACCTCAAATAAATGCGAATATGAACGCGAGATGAAAACCTAATATGACTTCGCCACGCGAACGTTTTCAGCGGATCTGAAAAACGAAACCAACCAACTAACGTTTAGTAAAGAAGAAAGAAAATAGCAGTCGTCAACGAAAGAAGCAAAGGAAAGTAAAAGGGGGATGGGGAGTGAGTTGGATTTGAACCAACTATTTCGAGTGCAAAGGACTCGCGGGAATTTCCCGTTCACTCCTAGTCAAAGTTTCACGCATGCCAAGTATGAGCGCGCGAAGCACACACAAAATAATACACACGCATAACCAAACATGCACTGCAAACCAGTGCCATATTGCAACCTGTGAGAATTAAAAATATCACAGCACGCAACTCACTGGCGAGGCTGCTGCAACATTGCTGACGGCGAATTGTGAAGAGAATAGAGTGCAATAACGTGAGTTTGAACTTGACCGTTCAGAAAAATCGAAGTGCTCAAAAACTTTGCCGTTCAGAAGTCACATCGGATCGACTCGTCATGCGAGCACGATCGACGATGACGACGATGATGACGATGCGATGTCTCAGACTCTCACAGTGACATTGCATCGGAGATAATCGACTTATAAAATTTAAACTGGGATTAAATGTAATCAACCCTTCGTAATGGTCTAGAGGTGGCCGTCGTTCTCAGTCTCAATCGAACCTATGAGATCCCGATTTTTTTTGAAGTTCCAGAAATAAAATTTCGACTAGCCAAAACAGCGCATACAGGCCGCAATTTTGTTTTTTTGCCCCCCTCGTCAGTGAACAAATGGTTTGTTTTCTTGGGGGTGATCGAACAAGCTCATTTTATTTGGGGGGGTTTTTGGCGGCGGTAGGGGGTCTTCCATAGGGGTTTCCATAGGGATAGGCTCTGGATTTCCCATAGGGCACACCACTTTTTCCACAGGCTCCGGATTTTCCATAGGGTACATTGGTGATGTTTTTAACCTGTTTCCAGGCCATTCCACAGGTATGGACGCCACTATCATAGGGATGATCTCTGTGGCATTCCTTAACAGTGTAATTCTGCATTTTCCATAGGCATTTTCCAAGTGCGGCGTGTTGCTGTTGTAGGGTCCAAAAAGGGCCTGTTTTAACCTGTCCTATTTTTCATTTTTTTGATTCCATCCCTATAAATTACCTATGGAATCCCGAAAATGGGGTGAGCCAACCTATGATCACCCTGTGGAAACGATTTCCATTGGGGCCTGTGGCAAATTTTCCAGAGCCATTCCATACGATTTTCATATAGGGGATTTAAAAGTGCCCTATGGAAAGGTTTTTGCCCTATGGAAAGCCAATGGAAATGCGTTCCCATAGGTTTTACATAGGGTTTTTCCATCCCTGTGTAATTATTTCCAGCCCTACGGACGCCACTATTATAGGGTTAACACCTCGACCGTTCATAGAATATCAACCCAATATCCCTATGGAAAGTTCAAGTTATTTTCCCATAGGTTGTATAGGGTGGGCATCCCTATGGAACCAGAATACAGCATTCCTAACGTATGTCCACCCTATGTCCACCCTACGTTCATGGTATGGAAGGTATTGAACACCTTCCATAGGGATGTCATTGGGCGGACCGCCCTATGGAACACATCGTATTGTTTCCATGCCTATGCCCACCCTACGCCCACCCTATGACCACCTCATGATCACCCTATGCCTAGCAAATGAAAAGTTAAAAGGAAGCAACGGTTCCAAGTAGTCATGCGTGCTGGTATGGATGGTGTGTTGTGGGCCAGTATTAAACAACCACGGGGTCGACATGCCACCATGTCCTTGCACCGTGTGCCGACTACAAGTTGAAAACCCTCTTCGAACGATACAACGACATACGAAGCTATACAAGAGATGGCAAGGAGCGGTATACATGGGGGAAAGTAGTAGTGAAGACGATACTTCAAGTGATGACGGGGGTGACCGTAATGGTGGTGATGGTGGTTCCCTTGGAGGTGATGATGACATGGAAGATGCCAATGCAGAAGCGGACGAAATTCTCCGTGATCATTTGAGAAAGCTGGAAGAACATTGTGCCCGTCTCCTAAGTCCTGCTGCCAACGATGAGGATATGGATAACCAAGAGGTACCCCTCTTTCTGTATTTCCCAAGGGGGGGCGTACGTATGCCAACAGGTGGGCATAGGTTGGGAAATCGTTGAACGTTTCCATAGGGTGGGAACAGGCATTCCCAGAGGCGGGTATAGGTAGAGCGCTGGGTAAGTATGCCTATGGAAAGCATTGGACGTTTCCAGTGGGTGGGCATAGGGCGGGCATTGGGCGGGCATAGGTTGGGAAAACATGGAATGTTTCCATAGGGTGGGCCTGAGCATTCCCAAGGGCGGGTATAGGTGGTTCACTGGGTAGGCATGCCTATGGAAAGCATTGGATGTTTCCATAGGGTCGGCATAGGGTGGGCATAGGACGGGCATAGGGTGGACAGGCGGAGGGAAATGCCTTTTTTTTATTTTGCAGTTCCTGTAAAGTTGGGGATGCCTCTCGTGATTTCTCAGGTCGTTGATCACGTCTATGCCGAGAAGGTTTCAACAATGCATCGTCTTGTCATTGATCTGCTGGAAACGAAATCCGAGCACAATGCTACCCAATCCATGTTTGATCAAATCTTCAATCTCATGCGGCAAACGGTGATTGGCAACGTTGACATCATCGGCAATCAGAGACGAAATGGTTTCCCGACCTCCTTCAAACAAGCTTTGTCTATGTGGAAGGATTTTGCCCTGCCGTACCATACCGCCGACGTTTGCAAAAATGAATGCATGATCTTCACTCCGGGCCGGCATGACGACCTTACCCGGTGCCTCCATTGCCACAAACTTCGGTGTCACCCCAGCTCTCGACGTAACGGACGGCTTATTCCGGGAAAGCCGTACAAGGTATTTAGGTTTTGGCGCTTGGACGAACTCCTGCCGATGCTATATTTGATACCAGAGATGGCCGAGCTCTTGGTATCATGGAAGATAACTACACCCGCGGAGAACGACGATCTGCCGGTTGTGACTACGTTTCACATGAACGGTATGTATACCTAGACTCACCCTATGTTCACCCTACGTCCGCCCTATGCTATCCCTGTGATCACCATAGGGAATGGGAATCTCAAAGTTTCCCGCCCTATGCCCACCTTATGCCCACCCTATGTTTACCCTATGCCTTTACTATGTATCGGTTCCGTACGTATACCGTGCCTATGGAAAGCTTCTTCCATAGGGAGAACATAGGTATGGAAACGTCTGGCTGCACTGTACGTTTGTTTATGTGTTATGTATGTCGCAGGTCAGATGCTAGAAAATCAGCTGATGCTAGTCCGTGGCATATATGCTTCAATATCTAATGAGAAGGTTGCACCATACACTGGGCCACAAAAGCGACGAGTGGAGGTGATTGGCAAGCAAACACCGATAACCTTGGATGAAGGTACGCAGTGCCTTAGATGCCTTTGCGGTAGATGGCCGCCCTGTGCCCACCCAATGGAAATCTTTCCCGCCATATGCCCGCCCTATGCCCACCCTTGGAGCTGAAAAGAAATATTCCATCCCTGTGCTCACCCTATGCCTACCCTATGCCCACCCTTTGAAATTCGTAACCATCTTATGCCCACCCATTGATCACCCACAGGTGACAAAAAAGGTATACGGAAGTATATGCGCACGAATTTCCCATGGGCCCAGCTCCTGCAAAACGACTTTGACACCAAACTCGCTGAATGGAAGCGATTGAGTTTTAGAGAACGGCGGATCATGCCACGACCCGTCATCCAAGATCTGGAGACATGGCGGTTGAACCGGTTGACGAGGGAATGTCGTCCTTTGAGTACCAAGGAGCGTTGTTATGTCTACATGGACGGTGTGATGAAGAGTCGGCACGTGAAAGTCGGACGAGACACTTTTCGTACGCGATCCGCCGACCGCCACCTCACCACCTGTCAACGATACATAAAGGCAATCTTTGATACCCCAGTAAATGGATTGAATGCCCATGAAGACAGGTCGTTCATCCGATGCCCACCCTATGTTCGCCCTATATTGGCCCTATGCCTACCATGTGTTCGCCCTACAACATCCCTATACCGTAACATATATCATAGATCATGCGTATGCTCACCCTGTGCCCACCCTACGACCACCCTACACCCTCCCTATGATTACGAGTTAAGCTTTCCCACTCTGTGTCCGCCCTATAGCCGCCCTATGTCCACCCTGTGCCCACCCTATGCTCACCCTTTGGAAAGTATGTGTTGCGGGTACGGCGAGCTTCTGAAAATTTATAGCATCCCGGTTGGCAGGAAACAATTGGTTTTCCTCAAAGTAAGATGGTTTCCATTGAAGGCGGCATTTCAAGATACCGTGGCGAACAATATGATGTTGAGGTCGGACTTGCCATGGGACCTTTCCGAGGTTTTCATCCAAGCATTTGAGATTGAGTGCTTGGTGTGCATTGTACCCATTCCATGGAACTTTGACCGGTTCATCACGACCAAGAGAATTCCAGCTGGACGACCCGATGCAAATAGGTTGGTATATTATCTCGGCGAGCACAAACTCGGTTTCAATGATCCACCATGGAGATATGATAAAGACAAGATGATGCTCATACTAGATAGGCATGTAGATTTTGTGGGCGACTTACATGACGAATAACTTGTTCATTTCATAGATGGAATTATTCTGTATATTAATATGTATATATGTAGTAAAAGCCCTATGGAAAGCCTGGATATATCATGAATCATCACCCTATGCTCACCCTATGAAACCTGAATGGTTATACCTATGGAAACCCTTTCACAGGTACGGTATCCCTTGGGAAACATGTTTCCATACGGATGGTATACCTACGGAAGACCTTTCCACTGGGTGGCTCACCCCTGGGAAAGCTCATTCCATAGGCTGGCTATACCTATGGAACTCGGTTCCATACGTACGGTATACGTGTGGAAACGTATTCCATATGGATACTATAGGTATCGACTTTGCCACCTGTATCAGGAGTATACCTACGGCATGCTCACCCTGTGTTATCCCTATAGCTAACCCTATGGAAACCCCTATGGAATTACGTCTTTATTGACCGAGAATACGCAGAATGAATTGTATATTTCCATAGGTATACTGTCCCTATGGGGGGCCTATGGAAAGCCCTATGGAATTACGTTGATATTCCCGAGAATACGCAGAGTGAATTATACGTTTCCATAGGCCTACCATACCTATGGCATCCCTATGGAAGGCCCTATGGAATTACGACTTTATTCCCGAGAATACGCAGGGCGAATTGTACATTTCCATAGGTGTACTATCGCTATGCCCGCCCTATGGAAAACCTTGTGGAAAACTCATAGTATACGCTAAGTTTCCATAGGTGCGCTATCCGTACGCCCGCCCTACGCCCGCCCTTGGACATGCCTATGGAAAGCGTATGGGAAAGTTATATTTTCCATAGGGCTTTCCATCGGCCCCCTATGCCTATAGCCGCCCTATGGAAGGGTTTACATTTTCCATAGGGTTTTCCATAGTCCTGGTTATGCCTATAGTCGTCCTATGGAAATGTTTACTTTTCCATAGGGTGATTATACAGCCTTCCATGCCTATGGAACGTCCTTTTCCATAGGCATACAGCCCTATAGAAACCCTATGGAAACTCCAAAAGGGGGTATCCCTATGGAAATACCCTATGGAAAACTTTCCAAGCCTTTGGAAAATATTTCCGGATTTTCCCGAGCGTTCCCAAGGGCGGGCATAGGGAGGGCACAGGGATGACATGCCTATGGAAAGCTTTCCCAAGGGTTGCAGATCTGTAGGGTAGTCTGATTAATGGCACCCGGACAACCTCTCAGCCGACGCCAAGCCCGATGGTACATGGATCTAGTGGAGGTAGGGGTACCCGAGATGGAGTACATCCCTGGGGCACTACTCTGGGTTCCAGACGCTCTGTCCAGGCGACCCTACTACAAGGAAATTTCCGCGAGAGAAGGACTGGTAGAAGCTGGCTTTGTGCACCCGGTTACTGGGAAACCGCAGCGACCTCCCTCGGCCGCCGACACTGCCAGCAAGTTTCGACCTGCAGCTGGTAAAGAGTCTCGCCAAGGACGCGCGCCCCTGGGAGTGGTAGATCCCAACAAGTTGAAGGAGCGCAAGTCCAACAGCGCCAAGACCAAAGATCCTGAACCAGTCCTCGCGTACAGTGGGACTCTCACCTGGATGGACTCCCCTCAACTCTGGATGGACGCCTTACATACCCTGCAGCTGGCCGAAACTGGGTACGAGAAAGCAACCCTGGCAGTTCAGACGCGCTCTGGCAAACTGACAGCATCCTCGCCTCCTTCTCCCAGGAAGACCCCTGTTGACTACTCAGCAACGCCAAAGTGCAGCGAGGCCTCAACCAGACTCCTGGAGCCCAGCGACCGACAGGACTGGAAGTTCCGTGCGGACATGTTCGACTTCTTGAGTCAAGAATATGGACCTTTCGAGGTGGACGCCTGTTGCGACTTGGGAGGAAAGAATCGTCAGGTCAACCGCTACTGGACGGACTGCTTGAAGGAAAACTGGCGAGGGTTGAACGTCTGGTGCAATCCTCCCTTCTCCTCCAACCATTTGACCATCGAAGCCGTACTGAGGAAATATGTGGAAGAATGGCGTCTGGACCCTGAGAATACTTCAGCTCTCTTTGTCCTTCCTGACTTTCAGTCTCGCATGCCACAGTGGCGGCAGTTGTTCAGAGCTGCGGGAATGAGAGTGGAGTACATTATTCCTACCCATGACGCTCAAGGAGAACCTGTGCAGATGTTCGCCGCCCCGGATGGAGCCCTTCTGGATCTTCCTTGGCCCCTGCTAGTGGTGTACGCCCCGCCAGCTCGACAGCGTGTCAAGCGGGAAAGGAAAACGAGTTCCCCCCCTCCTATCGTGCGTACTGGAGAAGCGGCCAGCGTTCGAGACCTGCATCAGCAGATATCAGGAGGCCAGTTCCTCAAAGCGCTGCAAGCGGAATATAGGCGACCTGGCCCCCTTCAGACTTTAAG